>SCDZ01000364.1:0-188145 GCA_004143845.1 Drosophila lacertosa
TAATAATAATAATAATAATAATAATAATAATAATAATAATAATAATAATACTAATAATAATAATAATAATAATAATAATAATAATAATAATAATAATAAAAATAAATATAATAATAATAATAATAAGACTAAGCTAAAACAATAATTAAGAATCCAAATCTTAATATTTAGATTGGATATTTACTTAAAGTTATATACTTAGTCAAAAGTATCTATTCATTCATTCATTTTTAAAACAATATAATACAACCAAATCATAAGTAAATTCATTCAATGTTTTTTCTTAACAAATATACAAAAATAAATTATAAATCGCAGCTTTTATATGAAATTTCTTAAATTCCTAAACAATTATAGTATTCAATGAAGATAGCCTCAAGTAGAATACAAATTGAGAGTATTTGAAGGTTTTTGCCTAAACTAAATTATGTACAGTTGAGCAGCTAACTTTAAGTAGTTGTAGTATCTATCAGTTAATTGCGTGCAGTTAACAACAAAAACAACAACATTTACAGCACGTAGGCCAACACCTTCTAATGGCTCTCACGAGTTCCTGTTCGGCTTTCCAATTAGTTCTTGTGCATATATTCATATATGTATAGATGTGTGTGTGTATGTAATATCCGCCTGTAAACATATCAATTACAATAACATATTTTGTATGTAGATTAAGGGGTTGGCGCACGCGGCGTATGCGCAATGTGAACTATGCTGGGATTTTGTTGTGTGTGCGTGTGTTTTTTTTTTTATGACTTGTTTAGGCTTTTTTAATGACGCGCTGAGACCGCGACAAATCCAAATATTTTGCTGCTGCTGTTGCGCACGCGCTTGTGTCTAAACCCAGGCAGCAACAACAACAACAACAACAACCACAAGCAACAACAACAACAGCAGCAACAACAACAGCAATGCCAAGCGCCGTTCTAGCTGGCGCACTTGAACTTGGTCGAGTCAGCAGCCCGCTGTCGACCCACTGCCAACTTGTGCTTTGGTGAGAGGAAACCCCACAGCAGCAAAAACCAACAACAACAGCAACAACAAAAGCAGCAACAACTGTGCTCGGCTCTGAAGCAACTACGTCACAGCCGCGTCATGCGAAAACCTGTCGCCGTTTGCTGTCGTCGTTTGGGTCTCGGTCTCGGTCGTCGTCGTCGTCGTTGTTGGCGTCGTCGTCGTCAGCGTCGTCGGCGTCGCTTCGGCTGCGGCTTGGGGCTTGTGTTGGGTATTTAAGCGCTGGCAACTGAACCTGGGGCATGCATTGATTCGCTAACATTCGCTCTAAAGACTTGCCAACCCCAACCAGTGTGTGGTCCAAGTAGTTTGCTGCTCTGTTTTTGTTGTAATAAAATCTTAGCTGAACATCACAGATTCAGGATTCTCTCACAGCTCGAAAAGTTTTCCAAAAAGTTTCGAGTTGCGCGTTTATACAAAGAAAAAAAAAAAATACAAACAAATCAACCAGGATAAAAAAACCCAAAGTTGAAGTTAAACGTGAATTTGTGAGTTCTTCGGTTTAGCTAAATTCTAGACGCAAAACAGTTTAGTTCAGGAGCGTTTCGCCAGCCCAAAATAAGCAGTGAAAGTGTCAAATTTTTCGAGTGCTTATTTTTGAAGTCAATCCAAATAAATAACAAAATAGTATTCAAAGTGCAAATACTTTGATAATTTTTTTGAAATAAATCTAAACACACAAAACAAAACAAAAAACCTAAATCAAAATGATGGCCGTTGCTGCTGCCCAAAAGAATCGCGAGATGTTCGCCATTAAGAAATCCTACAGTATTGAGGTAAGTAAACTAAAGTTAAAAGATCAAATATATCAAAATGAATACACACAAAGATCAAATGCATTAAGAGTGTCAGCCGCTTGGTCTACGTGACTGCCCAAAGGTATTTCTATAGTATTTTAAAAAGCTTCAACATTAGTAACTTCAAGTCAAAAGCGGCGACTTCTTTTTTTTTTTTCTCGGTTTTTTTTGTATTTTTTTTTATTATGCTTTGAAATTGGGTCTCATCGCAGACCCCATCCTGTTAATTGCACAACCAAAGAACAACAACAGCAGCGAAAAGCGAACAAACACACGCATAGTTGACAACTTGACAACTTGTCAAAGTTATTATTTAACAAATTTAAACATTCCGTTTTTTTTTTTTTGTTTTTTTTGTTTTTGTTTTTTAAAGCTCTCTTTTAGAGAGTGAAAGTGTGGCCGACACACGAAACATTTGCCCTGCACTTACACAGACGCGTCTCATTGTTGATCTGCCGCAGCAGCAGCAGCAGCCGCAGCAGCAGCAGCAGCCGCAGCAGCAGCAACAGCAGCAACAGCAGCAGCAAAAGCTGCTGCTGTTTATGTTGATGTTGTTTATGTTGTCGAGCCGTCCGCAAAGGTTTACAAAACAAAACTCAAAAATATGAAATCAATAAAGATGATTCAATGGCTCGCATCTCTTTCATCAGCAAGAGAAACTGTGAAAACCCCAAAAACAAAAACAAAAATAAAAAAAAACAGAAAAAAAAACTGCAACTGCCTCGAGGCTGAGATCTTGGCCATTGTAAACAGTCCGCTGCTGTTGCAACTGCAGATAGAATAACAAACGGCAAAACAAAACTCTATTCATACAAAAGAAAAGTAAAGAAAAAGAAAAACAAAAAATAAACAATTCCAACTTTAACTTTCACACACACACACACAAAAGCTTCTTATGTAACTGGGCAACCAACTAGATTAGCCTGCAGGCTTAAAAGTTCATTTTGCTAATTTCCGGCAGCATCTCCTGTCGCTGTTCTTGAAAGGACATTCAATTAAACTCAACTTCCCTTTGCCTCTTGATTTTTACAGAATGGATATCCATCCCGTCGCCGCAGCCTTGTGGACGATGCTCGCTTCGAGAGCTTGGTGGTCAAGCAGAACAAACAAACGGTGCTCGAGGAGGCCCGCACCAAGGCAAATGGTGAGTACAAATTAAACAATAAATTAACAAAACATAAATCATATAAAACTAGTCGAAAAAACTTGAAAAAAAAATTAAAGTTAAATTTTAAAGTTAGCCAAAGTTCTTTAAACAAAAGCTAGCTTCGAATTTGTTTGTCAAAAAAAAGGTTCTTAAAACTTAGCCCCAGCATTTGCCACATTTAAATATTTTTTACACAATGTATTTGTATGTTTTTTAAGTTGCTTTATTTTCTATAATTTTTTATAATTTTTTATTTGTTTTTGTGTTTTTTAAAGACGCCTCGCTTGAGGAGTGCATTCAGCAGGCTAAGGGCGAGCATGTCCCAGCCGAGCAGAATGTCGAGCTGCAGGACGAACAGCCCAGCCTGGAGCTGCCCGTCGAGGATGAATATGTTGCAGGTGCTTATTATTTTTTACTATTCAATTTTTCTTTATTTCATTTTTTTAACTTATTTTTTATTATTATTATTATTTCATTTTTTTTTTTGTGTGCGCTTCAGTTGATGATATTGAAATCGAGGCAGCGATTGAAAGCAGCGCTGAGCCAGCCGACGATGAAGTGCCCACAAAGAACGGTAAGTGGGCGTGGCACACACACACACACACATATATATATTTATACATAAGTACAGTTGGTTGACATGAAGCTAAGTGCTTAATATGATAAAGTGCCAGCACTCAGCGAATATACGACTCTAAACGTGAGCATTGGACAATGATTGTTCTCTGTGTGAGTGTAGCCTAAAAGCCACACACACACACATACAAGCATACTCATATATATCTATATATATATATATAGATTCAACAGGGTAAATGGCGCATTTCCCTTTTTTCATATTTTCTTTACGCTCGACTTAAGCAGACTTCGTTCCATGGCAACCCAAAAGGGGGCGGGCCAGGGGTAGGGGCGGGGCACACGTAGCTCACTTATGCGCTTACGTGACTGTAAAGCCGCTTGGCATTTTCTTTCCATTTATTCCTTTGTGCTGATTGCCTCAACTTTATCCTTGTGCAGATTATGGCCTCACCGAGGACGAGATTGTTTTGTCGAATGCGGCTTCCGAGTCGCCCGAAGCGGAGGCGACCGTCCAGTGTGCCGCATTGGTTGTCCGCCTCAAGGAGGGCATCTCCTCGCTGGGCCGCATCCTTAAGGCGATCGAAACGTTCCACGGCGTCGTCCAGCACGTTGAGTCGCGTCAATCCCGCATCGAGGGCGTCGATCACGATGTCCTCATCCGTCTGGAGATGACGCGCGGCAATCTGTTGCAGCTGATCCGTTCGCTGCGCCAGTCGGGCTCCTTTAGCAGCATGAATCTGCTGGCCGAGAACAACATAAGCGTTAAGGCGCCCTGGTTCCCCAAGCACGCATCCGAGCTGGATAACTGCAATCATCTGATGACCAAATATGAGCCCGATTTGGACATGAACCATCCCGGATTCGCCGATAAGGTTTATCGTCAGCGCCGCAAGGAAATTGCTGAGATTGCCTTCGCCTTCAAGTATGGAGATCCGATTCCCCACATCAACTACAGCGAGGTTGAGGTTAAGACCTGGCGTTCGGTCTTCCGCACCGTTCAGGATCTGGCGCCCAAGCATGCCTGCGCCGAATATCGTGCCGCCTTCCAGAAGCTCCAGGATGAACAGATCTTTGTCGATCATCGCCTGCCCCAGCTCCAGGAAATGTCCGATTTTCTGCGCAAGAACACGGGCTTCTCGCTCCGCCCGGCCGCCGGTCTGCTGACCGCTCGCGATTTCCTCGCCTCGCTGGCGTTCCGCATCTTCCAGAGCACCCAATATGTGCGTCATGTCAACTCGCCGTATCACACGCCCGAGCCGTAAGTATTTTCTTTCTTTCTTTTTTTTTTCAACAAATTCACTTTTGCACATCAAAGGGAAGCGCTCTTTGTGCTCCTTTGCCTGCCATTTAATTGCATTTGGCTGCCATTTGCAATTTTGCTGGCGACGGCTTCCGCTTCCGCCTGCTTCCGTCAGCTGCCGCTGGCAACTTTTATTGTGCGCCAAATTAGTTTAACAAGCAGCAGAAGCCATTATTAAGCGCCTAATTGTTTTACGCACACACACACACACACACACACATATACTTTAACCTCGTCCTTTTTTGCAGCGATACCATCCACGAGCTGTTGGGTCACATGCCGCTGCTGGCCGATCCCAGCTTTGCCCAGTTCTCGCAGGAGATTGGCCTGGCCTCGTTGGGCGCATCCGATGAGGAAATCGAAAAGCTCTCCACGGTAAGCACAATCAGAATCAAATCGATTCAACTATTGTTTTAATTATATATGCTCGAGTTGGTTTAACAAAATGTTAACTAATTATTTAATTGGTTTCTTTACGTGCAGGTCTACTGGTTCACTGTTGAGTTCGGTCTCTGCAAGGAGCACGGTCAGGTCAAGGCCTATGGAGCTGGTCTGTTGAGCGCCTATGGTGAGCTATTGCATGCCATTAGCGACAAGTGCGAGCATCGTGCTTTTGAGCCTGCTGCCACCGCGGTGCAGCCGTATCAGGATCAGGAATATCAGCCCATTTATTATGTGGCCGAGAGCTTCGAGGATGCCAAGGATAAGTTCCGTCGCTGGGTCAGCACCATGTCGCGTCCGTTCGAGGTCCGCTTCAATCCCCATACCGAACGTGTCGAGATTCTCGATTCGGTCGACAAGCTGGAGACGCTCGTCCATCAAATGAACACTGAAATTCTGCATTTGACCAATGCCATCCAAAAGCTGAGGCGCCCATTCTAAACATGCGAACATGAGAAGATTCATCAAACTCCCCCCTCTCCCTCTACCCTTAGCAAACAGGTGCAACGGTCTCATTTTATACAAATTAATTTTAAATTGACATACCCACACACACACACACGCACATACGCACACACGCATACATATATATATATGTATATCCAGCAAATTTAGCACCGCAATTTTGATTTTCTATTCAAATACTATATTTTTTGTATATTTTTTTTTTGTTTTTTTTTTTGCTCATTTACATTTACACCACTTTGTGCATTGCATATTTATTATCCCAACTAAATATTATTGGACCAAAAAATCGTTAGACTTGTAAGAAGAAGAAAAAGCACAAACACATACACACACTCACATCTACACACATCTACACACACATTAGTAGGACACACAATACAACCGCTGTATACTCAGCCCACATATTGTTTTTTTTGTATTATTTTCGTATAATTATTTTACATGAAATGCATGAAATATGTGAACGCGTTTAAATATCCACAAATCGATTAGCTAAACAGTTAGCCCTCTATATAACATATATACATATATAAACATGCAATAACTGTATTTCGTAATCGGCACAACAGCAAAAAAAAAAAGAAAAAAGAAAAACATTTTAAAAAAAAAAATCGAAATTTACTTAAAATCAAAAATTGTAGTAGAAATAGCAGATGTGAAAAGTTCGTGGAAGATTTTTTTCTTACATTGTACAATAACTGGAAACGACAATATTACAATTGTGTACTATTATTATTATCTATTATTATTATTTGTATGACTATTATGTATTGTATTGTAGGTATGTAGAGTTTATTATTTTACCTTATCTTAAGTTTTGTGTATTAATAAAGTTTAAAATACTATTGAAAAATAATTTCATAATTTTCTTTTCATTTACTTTTCATCATTTTCGATTTGAAACAATTTTTTAGCTTTTGCTTTCAGCTTCGATTGCTTTATTATAATCTAAAGTCTGATTCTGATTAGGGAACAATTTTTGTGGTAATATTATATATAATTTAAATATTTGAAAAAAGATTGCGATAAACGTTAACGAATTAGGGAACAACAATTTGAATTTACATAAATAAACAAACAAAAGAAGTACGAAAAAAGCAAAAAAAAAATAAATAAATAAATTATTTAAACATATTTTAAATAAATACAAGTAATCACAATTTACCAAACATGTTAGAGTTGGTTTAAGCCAAATATATTTATGATCTATTAAATATATATATAATTACTCAACAAATATATATCATAATTAACTTAGAATCTATTTTTTTTTTTGGTAGTTCTTGTTGCTAACGCATTTTAACAATAAAAATAAAGTAAACAAATGTTAACAGTTAAAATATTAACCAAGTTTAAACTTGTCAGTTACTATATACAACTATATATACATATATATTTATCTATATCTAAAGGCTTCGGGTTGGTCCCCATGCAAGCTGCGAAAATAAAATATATATATTCAAAAAATATTTTATCAAAAAAAATTATACTCATATAAAAACATATATTACATATATATATATACTATATACTATATACATTCCAAAGCAAATCTGCTTAAATAAAGCTAGCTTTATGCGCAAAAACCTTAGCAGCAAATTGACTTGTTAATTACATTTTAATTCTTTTGGACTTGGTTGGAGCGACTTGTGTGTTTGAAAAGAAGGCTAATACACTATACTGCTTCAGCTATAGGGTGTACACTGTGTTCCTTC
Organism: Drosophila lacertosa; assembly: GCA_004143845.1. Classification (NCBI taxonomy): domain Eukaryota; kingdom Metazoa; phylum Arthropoda; class Insecta; order Diptera; family Drosophilidae; genus Drosophila; species Drosophila lacertosa. Next base: position 7,459 of record SCDZ01000364.1, read on the forward strand.
AAACTCAACTAAAACTATATATGGATTTAACCTTGATTTTAAACATGTTTCTGCCTAACTTAATTACGCCTTCTTAGAAGCCAGCTGAAAGTTATAATTTTTTTTGGCCAAAAACAATCATAAATATTTTATATATTTGTTTTTTTTTTTTATATTTATATATATATTGTGTCAGCTGATTGTTTACATGACCTACCTCAGCGTGTGTCGCAGATTTATCGCATGGCAATTACAACAGAAACTCAAGCGTTATGATAATTGACTGAGTGAATAGAAATCGAATGTGTTAATTGCTGGCAGCAGAATTAGCTGATCGGATATGAGCGATAAGCTACAGATAAAACCGGGTCCGGGTAATACTACAAAACGTGCCAGCTGCCGTTCTTAATGCTTAAAATAGAATCATGCATAATAGCGACTAATAAAGCTAAGAGTGCTGGTGATAGACGGCGAGTTACCCTGTAAGCTAAATTTAAATAAATTGGTGCGTACTCAAGATTAAATATGGCCTTAAGGAAGAGGATTTCTTTATTATAGGTAGACCCAATAAGATAAGTTTAACAGCGTAAACCTTACTTGAGTCAACATACCTCTTGATATACCCTAAAAAAAAGGAAAAGCTGTTTCCTATTTCTTTAAAAAGGTCAGTTTTAGGGTTTTTAATAAAAATATTTGGTATGCAATATTTTTACAGGGTGAATTCTTTTTTAGTTAGAGTTAATGGGCAAATATCTATAAATATAAATATAATAAATTCTTAAATAAAAAAATTAAAAGCTAAAATTTGGCTTTTATATAAATACTTCATATGATAAATTTAAAAGGATGATTTCTATATAAGTTAATGCTATCGGTGCTATAAATAAGGTCAAGGTTGATTCCTATATAAGCTAAAAAAATATTAAAAAAGGAATTTACTATACAATATTCTTAAGAAAAAACTCTGCTAAAACAAAAAACAATACTTAAAATATTATTTGAACAGGGTATTTCTATATTGCATTAAACTTTCATAATAGGTAATTATTTATTATTCCAAAGATTAATTTTGATAAATATTACAACGTTGTAGTCGTGGGAATTAAGCGGACCTGAGCGACAAGTAATAAGCTCGTGCATTTAGCGGCTAAACTTAATGATGGCGATTTTTTATGATCTTAAAAAAAAATAAAAAAAAAAAAAATGAACTCGCATTGGGCAAGGGGCAAGCCGGAGTTCTATTTGCATTTTTCGATTGTTTTGACTGATTTGGGTCAGGCGCAAAACTATGGCCAACTAAGGTTGGCCAGCGCTGACCATTGAGGCGCAAAATGGTAAACGTGCCCATTGTCAGCTGGCCAGCTGAACTAAGCTGAGCTAAGTTGGTCTTTAGAACTAACTTGGTCAATTTGGTCAAAGTCACTGAATATTTGGGTTAGGGCTGCAGGAAACGCTCTGGGACATGAGGTTTGTTGAACCGCCGCTTGAGAATTGAATATACATATGTAATTGCCGGAAGCCGAATGCACTTTGCAATTAAAAGTACATTTGTTTCTTTTATATTAATTGTTTAACTTAAACTTCAACTTAACACGGCTGTTAAAGACGACGACGACGACGTCGAGGCAGGCAGCAGTGAAACACGTTTCATTTGAACCGGACAGCTGGACAGTCGGCCGTGCAAATCCATTTGAAATTTTAAATTTAAATTTGGCTAATTAAAGGCGCATAAAGTGCCAAGGTTGGGCCCGGCGACGGCTTTGACAGTAGCCAATAGAACTAACTAGAACATTTGGCAGCATTTGGTTTGGTATTTGCCTAATTGAATATCAAAGTCAATGACTTACACATTTAGCTTTAGCCAATTCGCTTGGCATTGTGGCCGCCAATTCGGGCCAATTATTCGCGAGGTTTTTTTCGTTTAGTTTTTTTGTTTTTGTTTTTTTTTTTATTTTTTGTCTCTCTTAAGTTATTTAATCTTGGACTTGTGTTGAACTTTTAACAAGAATTACCAACTGCCAGGTGTGATATATATACAAGATATATGTTTAAACATTGTGGGGCGTTGTTTTCGTTTTGTTGTTGCGGCCAAACCGTTAGGCGGCCATTTGCACACTGCTCTAGTCGCCTACGAGGCGCACCTGTTGCAGAAAAAAAAAACATTTTAATTTAAATGATCAGCAAATATATAATTGCCATGGCTCCAAAGCTAATTAGAACACAAACTGGTTCGTCTAAGCGGGGGCTTTGTGAGGTGGCTTTAAGGCCGCGGGGGAAAGCAGCAAAAGAATTTATATGCAGACTTTAAATAATTGTGGCTTAAACAATTTAAATACCCTGTGCGGAAAATATAAATGAAATAAAATATTTGGGTAAATATATAAGCAATTCTTAGTTTTAAATCTTATAAAGTAGATATTAAAATAAAATCAAATAAATTTTTCTAATAAAGTTTCTACCCTAAAGTACAATAATCAATATTATAATAAATATGAGTAAAGTGATATGATAAAAGGATGGGATTTATAGGTATGCGTATACATATATAAAGTGAAAGGCATTTAAAATCTTCTATAAAATATAAAAAAAGCCAAATAAAAGTCAAGTTCGTCTCTATAATTTACTGGCTTAATTAACTATATAAAACAACCTAATTTATGTACATTCATTATGTACAATTATTAACCAAATTAAAAAAGCGCTTAAGTAAATAGGATTAAAGGGTTTTTTTATTATTAAATAATAATAGTAGGAATCTTTGAGTTTGTAGGAAAAATCTATCACTTTATATAAAAGGTAATTAAGCAGGCAACCTCAAGAAAAGAAGCTTATAACTATTAAGCCAGCTTCATATTAAAATAAAGTTAAACAAGCTGCTAAAAGTGGCCCCAGACAATCATTTTTAAAATCCGTAATTGACATTGATCGATAATGAGCAATAATATGACCGATATGATAAAAGGCATAAATAACTGAATAAATAATGCTGATTGAACAGTTAGTTACCAACTAGTCCAAAGTAGGCAAAGAAGGAGGCAATTTAATTTATATCAAGTGAACTTAAATACCCCTATTGAATTATAGGGTATCTGTCCAGTTGAGCGCCTACATACATTACTCTTATATATGTATTTAAATTTTTTTTGTATTTTTTTTCTTGTTGTTAAAACTAAAGCAATACCTTAAGCGTTAGCTCCTCCGGCTGACCTTGATTTAGAACAGATGCTTTGAGGTACTGCTTGCATGCAAAGTGACTTCCAGAGCATTATTATGCCGATTGCTCCATAATTAAAAGTTATTACAGCACCGATTGGCCCATACAATCAGTTAGTTAATTGCATAAAAGCAAAGCCCCGGACCAGGTGCGCTCGCCAGGTAATCAGTTCAACAGCTTCAGAACCATAAGCGACACCTGGCCCAGACTCCGACAGCGACTTAAATAGAAGGGCTGCCAATGTGGTTGCTACTGGGATTGTGGCTGCTGCTGCTGCTGCTGCTGCTGGCTTGGCAACCACTTTCAATCATAAATTATCATTAGAATTTTAAATGTGCGACTAATTAAAAAAAAAAAAAAAAAAAAAAAAAGTATATATAAAAAAAAAGAGAGAAAACCTGTGAGATTTCATGCCCCCAAGTTGTTGCCGCGACCGTCGCAGCCCTCGTTAAAACAATTACAAGAAAATTGTGCATTTTATTGCCACCTGATAGATAGTCGGTTGCTAAGTTGAATTCAATTAGACCCGCCCCAACTCACGGGCCCAACAGGTGGCAGCAAAGTCTGCAGCTCAACGGGGCGTATGCGCAACGAACGGGTGTGAACTTTGTGTGTTTGTGTGTGTGTGTTGTGGGTGTTTGCTTGATTGATTTTGCGCCTCTTTAGCACGCTTTCATTATCTCTGTGTGTGCTTGTGTGTGTGTGTGTTAGTGTGTTTCTTTTTAGTCATGTCAATATTATGGTTTTAGTTGAATAAACAATTAAATTTGGTTACAATCGGCTGGAAAGAGCTGATGAAATGTCCACACACAATAACTGCGCTAAGCTGTTCCGGATGTTGTCAGAAAGTTTAGCGTTAACTTTGATTTCGAACTTAAGTATATAGAATGACAGTTTTTTTTGTGGTTTTTTTTTTTTTTGTTATTATTTTAGCGTTTTTGTGTTTGTTTAAGTAGATATACACAGACTTACTTACACGCTTCGATGGGGCTGTTGACATTGGCTAATTAAAACGCGGGCGCACGTGTGCAAACTGTCGCCAAAGTCCAGAGGTCGCCGACAGGTCGCATCGAGAGTAAATTGATCGTATTTGATTTAGCTCATCAATATGAGCAGGTGTTACTCCGCAGATGCCTGCAAAAGTCAATTTAAATGGGCATAAATTACGGTTCAAAGCGATTCCAAGTTTTAAATACACTTGGCGTATTTATGAGATCGCCCTTATCGTGTTTAGGCTAGATTAGAACCCGGAACTATTTATATTTTATGTAATATAAAAACTTAAATGAAATTTTTGGATTTTAAAAAAAATTTTTTTTTTATATATATATTCAAAGATTTTCATTATAAAAGTTAAGACACTTTTTGATTTGAATAGCATTTTTTGGGTAACATTAATAAGAAATCATATTCAATTATGTTTTCAATAAATTTAAATTTATGAGTACAAATTTTAATATTTATTGGCAAGGATTTAATTATACTTATATACCAGAACCTAACTAAACCTATAAGCTAACTTCAAAATTCAACTTAGTCTATTGGCTTAGTTATGCTACATTATTATTATTATTTTTTGTTCTTGTGGCTTTTAGATCGTAACATTTAATATACTTTTGGTAAATTCAAAAGAAAATCCATACTTTTGGGTAAAAACAAATAAATTTATGTCTGGTTAAAGCATCGAAAAGTTTTTCTTGGGCAATTGGTTTGTGGCACAGGTGTCCCTCTATTGTTCATATTTGAAATTAATTGAATTGCAAAACTACCAAAAGCCCAAGCATAAGCTGATTGCTATAAAAGTAAGTGCATACGATAGACAAGCTTAAACGGGTTTGTAAAAAAAGAGTATATCTTCAAAGTCTTCTGCTACGAAACTTGCAAGCACTTTGTAAGCTCTACAAAAGCTTGTTGTTGTATGGCAAAAGCTAAAAACAAAGACAGACGAAAACAGTGACAAGTGAAAACAGTGACAAGTGAAAACAGTGACAACAGAGAACAGACAATTGAATACTTTTAGTTGCTTTTGTTTATGTTCAATATTTCCAATTAAATAAAAGGTTGGCAGTCAAAAACTTAGTTGCTGCTTTATATATATTATATAAATTATTATATAAATTAAATAAATTATTTAAATTTTTTTATAATAAAAAAATAATTGTATTAAAATCTGCGCCATGTTTTTTAACATATTCTTAAAAACAGTTAAAATAAATCGATTATAATTATATATAAATAAAATATGCCCTTAAAAGATAACACATTAAAACAAAAAAAAAAAAAAAGATATTTTTTTTATGAGTACTTTTATTTAAAGAAATTTGATATCAGTCTTTTGGCAAATTGCTGTCGCTCTTTCCTCTGCTGTAGGGCCTGGTGCCGCCGAGCATCCGCTCGAGCAGGCTCTGCTTGGACTTGCGCTTGCAGGCGAGCACCTCCTTGCAGAGATCATTGAAGACCTCGGCGACCTGGTCGACATGATCCGCGGCGGAGACTTCGCTGAATTTGCATTCGAAATCTTTTGCCAATATTTCGCCCTCGTCGCGGCTAACCTGCCGCAAATGGACCATGTCCACCTTGTTGGCGCACAGCTGGACGGGCGTATCCGACTGCAGATCGGACTTGGCGCGGCGTATATAATTGAAGCTCTTCCGATCCGTGATCGAGTAGACGAGCAGCAAACCGTCCGCCCATTGAACCAGCTCCGCAGCATTGGGATACTCATCTTCGGCCTGCCAAAGAGTTCAAGTATGAGAATGAGTTACATAAATATATATATATATATATAGTTTAGTTACCTTGGGACATGTGTCTAGTATTTCGAATAGGACCGGCTCGCCATCCACCATGGACTCGTGCTTGTAGCGATTCTCAGTCTGATGATCGTATTCGCCGATGTAACGTTTTGTCAAGAAACGGACAATTAAAGCTGCAATTAAATTAAATAACAGAATTTCATTTAGACCACTTGACTATCGCGGCGATCAGGTGTAAACGAAGGCAACGCCCCTTGGCCAAAAGAAGCGGGCCAAACAACCCCATTGGGTCAGCACTTAAGCGAGCGTGAAGCGAGGAAAAGCCAAAGCCAGGACAGGTGGGAAAAGGAAAAAGAAATGTTTTTTTTTTGTTTTTTTTTTCATATATAAACCTTGAGGGGTTAATAAACCCAACTGACAACAACAACAACAACAACAACACATTGTGAGCCTTAACGTTGCGTGTTTCAAGCAAACAATGCGCTAAGCACAAGAAGTGGGTGGGGGCAGGGGGGGGGGAGGGGGGGAGGGGCTGGGGTTTAGTGGGTTGGTCATTTGCAATGCAAGTGCTTTGAACTCTGACCAAGTCACAGGAAAAGGATAATAACGTATGGCCGCCTGTCGGGCCGGTTTTAGCCAGGTTACCTCGCCTTGGCTCGTAAACATTTGCAGCTTTTCCTCTTCTTCTTCTTCTTTCTCGTTTTTTTAATGACATTTTCATCATTTATTTTCATAGCAGCCGCACATTTGCGCTTTGCGTTTTAATTTATGCTTTTCCCCAAATGTTTTGTTTTTGTTTGTTTTCAAACACATACACATATATATATGTATATGTACATGTTTTTTTACGAGGTCAACGTTTAAATTTTTGTTTAAATTACGACAAAGACTGGCCACACTGGCCATTTTTTTTTTTTATTTGGGCATTAATCGAATGCGATGCTCTCTGTCCACGGCCTTTTGCCGGGTGGGCGTCGTTTTAATTGCCACACACACACACACGCACACACACACACACACATGCGCGATTTTAGTGCATTAAATATTTGTGCTATATCTGCGGTCGAATGGTATTCAAATATATGGCTATAGCATTTATCATAGATACGATCTTGTGCGCTTTATAACGTTGGCCAGGCGCCTAAAAAAATTCCACATATATATATAAATAAATTTAATTCCTTTTCGTTTTATTCCACAAACTGATAATACCAAAAGCACTTGGTTTTTCCCAAGAACAAAAAAAAAACGCAAATAGTAAAGTTTACAATGAGTGGGCTGTAAAATATATATATATACATATATATATATATATATATATTTAACTAAGCTCATGCATTTAAGATAAGTTTGCTCTAGATTAACGGTAGATTCACGCAAGCTGATTACAAAAAGTGACTGGCCTAAAAGAAATTTGCATATTGAGGTCAAAATGAGGCACTTGAGAAAATTTTTAATGTAAATAAGTTTAAAAATATGCTCATGCAATATGTTTTTAATTCGAACTAAATTCTTAATTTTTAATAAAATTTACTCCCTTTTTTAATATTTACTTCACACTAAATGCTTTTCTTAAGCTTCTTTTAATGATGTTTCTTTTAAGATGTCACAATAAACAAAACAAAGGGTTAAATTTTAATATTTAAGTGCAGCCAATAAAACTTTTTGTAGACTCGACAATTGCCACCCCATTTTTATGTTATTATTATTATTGGATTTTAAAAGCCTTTAAAGGGAAATATTTTTATAGCTTGACAAAGTGGCTAAACTATAATCTTTTTTATGGCAGATTTTGTATATTGCTAATTGATTGATTGTAATTATTGTAAAGCTGCTCTAAAGAAAAAGATAAAAACAGTTTTTTATATATTTCTTTAGCAATCTTTCCCCTTTTTACCAAACTTTCCAAAAGAGCTATTAAAACTTATTTTTCTTCAACTTCGTTTAACAAGTGTTTCGATTATTTCATCCACCCAGAATACCCCTACTTAAGTAGGACATATCTAAAGGGGAAGAAATTATGTCCACAGCTGTCAGTTTAAATCAATGCTTATTTATTAGACAATCACAAAGTCTTGTCATATTTCTCGGGGGCTTATGCTGAAGTTCCTGTTGCACATAAAGCAATGGGGTGTTACCTGAAGTTGACAGGTCCAGGAAGTCATTTGGGGGCCAACAAAATGTTACAAATTAAAAACTTTTGGGGGTTGATTCTACGTGATGCCTGACAGGGAACATCAATTTACAGTTAAGACGCTATGCAAGTTCTGAGTTGTGTGTGTGTGTGTGTGACACAGTGCCCGTCATAAATTAGTGGCTGCTCGGGGTGCACGCGTGTCAAATCGAACGGTGAAAACGATTAAAAGAATATGCCAGCTACAGATACAGCTAAAGATACAGATGCAGCTAAAGATACAGATACAGATACAGATACAGATACAGATACATGTAAGTATATATTTAGCGGCATGCTTACACACACACCAAAGATACATATGTATGTGTGCGTGTGTCTGTGTGTGTGTGTGTGTGTGTGTGCTGCCACTTTATAAACAAAACAAACAACGATCTAAATATATATTCGAAATCGGCGATTGCTCAACTAATTTGCTGTTGCTCGCTTTTTTTTTCTATATTTTTCTTTTTTTGTTTTCCATTATTCCCGGAATACCTCTTTCAATTTGTTTCTGGATTTTCAGATATACTCTGGCTTACCACTCTTTCCAACACTGGGCGCGCCGATTACCGCGATTTTCAACTCTGTCAGCGTTGACTTTTTACGCCGTATTCCGCGCGTCGTCATCTCGCAATGCCGCAATTGCCCAGTTTATATATATATATATATACTATATACTATATATGTGTATGGGTATATGTTGGTGGTTGTGGCTACGCCAATAGCCTATATATCCGTTTGCCGTTATTGTCTGTTTCACGTTGAATTATGCGCCGTATGCGCCAAAAAAAAAAAATAAAACAATTCACCTTAACTTACAGCTAAAAGTCTTTAAAATCTTCTTTTTATTCTTTTTTCTTTAACTAACTAATGTTTTTTTATATTTGATTATTATTTATTTATTTATTTAATATTTATTTAGTTTAGTTTAAAGTGGGTTTTGATCTGTTGAAAGTGTCTTTTTGTTGTTGTGTTTTGTGGCCGCAAAAGTCATGCGATTTGTACGACTAACGAATTTGTACTAAACCAAAATCTGTGCTACGCCCGGAACGGAACAGACAAGAGAATTCAAAAGCTGCACCGGCCACAAAATCGGAACAGATCTCGCTGGCGATCGGGCTTTTTGGCTTTTTGGCGAACGCGCGTTTCCCATCCAAAAATAGCCGCCAAATAGAGAATGAGAGTTCTTCTGGCCAAGAAGGAGAAAAAAGAAAAATGAAAAAACGAGCACGTGGCCCGCGCAAGGGTTAAAGTTGAGTGGAGGCACATGAAAACAAGCTAAAGGCTAAACGCATAGTTCTTTTAGCTGCCGCAATTCCCGTTGATTGATACATTTTTTTGTAGATCACAAAAGTTGGCCCAATTCGTTTAAATCTCATGCCCGCCTTTTTGAATTGTTAGGCCAGTAAAAGTCATCTTCAATCAAATTTAATTGGTGCATTTTCATTTGGCAAAACAGCTGTTCAAATGGAAATCACAGAAAGAGCGAGCGGAAACACCTTGAGAAAAACGTTGGCTAATCAAAATTGGTTTTCTCTTTAAAAAGGAATTTTAAGAAATTGCTTTTGCTGACAGTTTTTGGTGGTGTCTAAAGAACTACATAAGATCCTTCTTGTTAAATAAATAATAATAATAATAATTATTATAATATTAACTAAATAGAGTATTAAATAACTGATTAAAAGCTCCATCAATAAATATTAATTATAGCATGAAATGTACTTTAAAAAGTTAAAGAGAAAATATTTAATTTACAAAAAGTAATAGCTAAATATATATATATATATATATATATATATATAACAGAGTATTTTCCTTATCAAATAATCTACTTTTAATTATATCAATAAAAACAACAATTAATGCTTCCTCGTTTAATGCATAAATAATAAAGCTGCTTCACTAATAATTACTTCACATTATATTTAATCAACAAATAACAAACATTCATCAAAAACTGTTTACGCCCAAAATCAACTTCAATTCCCAGCTGAAATTTCGAATAGTGCAAACAGAAAAAATATTCGCCCCTAAAAAAGAAAAGTTATTGAGCAACGTTTTAAATGTCTTTTAGTTATGCCTGCTGCTTAATTAGGGAAATTGCGTTTTGGGCCTATCAATCATATACCCTGTGTATTCTATGTACATAGAATAGGCTAACAAAAACGAAAAACGAAAAATAAAACACCCCTCACGTGAATTTGGCTTCTGTTTCTGTGTGGGGGTGTGTCTGTGTGCGGGCTAAGGGTTGAAATGCTAGACACAAAAATGGTCAACGCATTTCGCTTGCCGGAAAATCTTTGCACTTGCTGTGCATACCTCCCCCCACCCCCCACCCCATCCCATTCCCGTGTTCACCCACCCCCTTGCCCAGCCAGACAGCTGAAAATTTTAACCATTTAATGTTAGCTGCGTGCAGCCTTCAGCTGTCTGTTGAAAATGTTTGTAATCTTTGGCAGTTTCCATTTGGAAAATGTGTGCATAGAGCTGGATATTAATTTTCGTTTACTATGCCAATATTTCAAGACATTAATAAATACTGTAATTATTTAAAATTATATATAGCTGACTAGCTACTTTATTTTACGAGTACTTGATTTCAAGCTACGTTTATATGTGTTAATTATATTTTATTGCTTTGATTTTAAATCATTTTATATTATATCATATCATAAACTATTATATCATTAATCTGAACCATAATTATGGCTTCAAATTTGAGTTTTTTTATGCTATAAATTAGATTTTCTAAACTAACTTTATGAAACTTAATATTTCTGAGTATTTTAGTGCTGATAATGTTGAAATAATTTTTATTTTAAGATCGAACTTTTATAGCAAATAACTTTCTTGTTGAAACTTGGATTTTTACATGAATTACTTTTATGTTTTTGGAGATATCTTCATAAAACTCATCAATTACAAGTATTTTATTTAAAATAATTTAAGTTAGGAAAACTGACTTACTTATATAACATATGTTCCATAAATATTCAAGGAATTGACATAATTAATCTGTTGTCTTTAAAACGCCAAAATCTTTTTTTAATAGTCTTTTAAATCTCATAAATTCTTTTGAAAAAATCGGTAAAAAAAAGAGAGTTTTAAAAGGCTTTCCTTTCCACTTTTAATAGAGCCTAACAGAACTTAGCAGCAACGAATCTTATAAAAATATTATAACTAATAATTTAGTTTTAATTGGAATTTGTTGTCCTTTTTCAATTTACCGACCTAACTTTGTTAGCACTCAAACAGACAATTAAAATAATTATACATTTGAACAATTGTCAAGTAAAAGGAATCTTAACTGTTGTATCCATTAGGCAAAAAGGTATTTCTAGATTATCCATGTTTCCTTATTACCTCATAAATTAAGTTGTTCAAAGACAAACGCAAAGCTGCTTTATACTGACAAGGACATTAAAATTAAGGGAGTACCACAAATGGCATTCCTTTAAATTCTATTCAACAACATAAAAATTAAATAAAAATGTGCGTTTTATTAAAGGATATTTTAGCTAAGGAACTGTGTAATTATTTAATAACTATCATAATATAATATAAAATATTATATTAAATAAAATATATAAAATATGTTATCAGGATTTATTTAAGACGAAACCTTTGTTTTTATATAGTATATTAATATCGTTAATCTTTAATTTTCCGTCACACTTTAATAGCAATCCCAAAAGTGCGCTTTACTTACCTATTTCTTCTTATACGCTCTACGCCAAAAAGTCTGCTACACAAACAGTTAGCCTTGCTCTCTCGCTCGCTTGCTCTTTCGCGCTCTCTTATACAAATAAAATTTCGTAGCTAAGTCAGATTGGCGCCCAACTTGATGAGCACACAGTCAAATAAAACAGCTGCTGCTGCCTGTTGTTGTTGTTTTTGCTGTTGTTGCTGTTGTTGCTGGTGGTTGTTGGTGTTGGTTGTTGGTGTTGTCAGTGACAATCGCTTGCTTCTTCTGCTTGGCTGCTCGAGCGCCGCGTTTAGTTTTCACTCGAACGGCGAAGGCGTTGGTAACGCAGACGCGGAACGCGCACGAAATCACATTTTTGGCCACAACGGTTTTTTTTTTGGCTTTGGCTGCCGCCAAAAACAAAATATGTCTATATAAAAAAAAAAAAAACAAAAACAACAACAGAAAATATATACACTATTTATACCAACAACAAAACAAACGCGACGCGAGCTTAACGGTGTGTTGTTTTTTTTGTGTTTCTTTTTTAAATAGTTTTAGTTTTTCAGTTTTGCGCATTTTTTTTGTTTTTGTTGTTGAAATTTATTTTCGTAATTTGAAAATGCTGTGCGGTCTTCTTTTTGGCTTTTATACATAGCTGCTGCCGTTGGCTGCTGCTGCCTTTATAGCCCCGCCTTGTGTTAAATTCAAATAATTCAGTTGCAAAATAAAAAACATATACACACATAAAAGAAAAACAAAAAAAAAAGAGTATACGCATTTCTTGCGACACTTTGGTGAAAACTGTTTTTTGAAAACTAGTGCGTGATTTTTTCAGCGCATAAATCATAAACTTAAAATCTATAAATAGCATTCGAAATTAAAGTCCGAATATTTCGATATTTAATTAGCATATAATCGCTGAAAGTAAACAATTTGCTGGCGCATATAGTTTTAAGAATTTGCCGGAAATAATATAAATTTTAATTGGAGCGGATATTTGAAACGTTGCTTTAAAAATAATTTAGATGAAAATCTTATTTTATTTTTTGAAAATATATATATTACTTTAATGATTCAATTTGCATACAAATAAGCAAATAGGTGCTATGCTGATAAATACCCTGTAAACATATTTGTTTATAGTTAGCTGGATATAAGTTTTTTCATTTGGAGTCGAGCTTCGTTTAATTTGTTGGTTTCTGTTTCTTATAGACTATGAGATCAGACCCCAATTCACACCTTTCTTTCATGTTTAAAGCCAACAAATGCAAGTCTGAGGCAGATTTTTGCTTATATATTTATATATGTTATAAAAGTTAAATGATCTTTGGCTAATCGCTGAGAGAGAATCTCTTCCATTTATAAAACAAACACATTTTTTGAGTCACAATCAAAGCTACTCAAAAATTGTGATGTCATTTTTTGGCTGCGGTCACACAACAAAAAAAAAAAAGAAAAGAAAAGAAACTAAAGCCAAAAAGGCAAAACTAAAGCAAAAGACGACATCACTCAATGCCTGGAAACCAAAACCCGTTTTTCCGCCGAGGACACGCACTTGGTTAGAAGCGCTAACCTGGGACGGGCCTCGAGGGAGGGGAGGGACGGGGAGGGGATTTGAATCGGTTCCGTTCGCATGTTGCATTCAAGGATATTCAATACGGGCAAAAGCTAAATGCTGGAAACAGAAAGAATATATATATGGAAATGAAGTCATCAGCAACAAAACAAGTTGGCATGCTCCAATTAAATAAGCGCGACTTGCAGATACCCTTTAAACTTTTATCCAAGTGATGTTTTCTTGGAATGTTTGAGTCTTTTAAGGGATGTTTATATTCTATACAGTCTATATATTCTATATAGGATAATTGAAAAATCATATAATTTTATATAATTAAATATGGAATATGGATTTCTCAATTAGATAAATATTAGCATAATGCTATATTATTTATATTATTATTTAAACCACAACAAGCAACTCCTTCGTTACAACCTCTTTGTTCCAGGGTACAGAAAATCAATGAAAACTATATATACTCGTACATAAACCTACATATACTTTTAGTTAAGTGGTTTTCTCTTTTTTTTTTATATTTTTTTTTATTTTTTTACAACTTTTCCCAGTTTACGCACTGAAAAGTGCAATTTGTGTGGCGACTGCCCGGCGCCAGAGCCATGGGAAAATTACTTAATGCAAACGCTTTACCCTTCAAACCCCTTGCCCCCTCCCCCCTCTTCAGTCTTCGCTGGGACAAACTCACCTCGAATGCATTTTGTTGTCGCTGCTTTTAAACATTTTCCACACCATTTGCCTGGATAATTAAATTAGCCAAGCGCGCCAAAAACGAAACTCAATTGACGCAAGGATAACTCACACAAAAGGGGGCGAGTATAAGTGTGTGTGTGTGTAGGGGGTGTGTAGGGAAAGGGAGAGGGTGGTGGAGGGAGAGTAACCTTGGTAACTAATTGCTGACAAGCGCTAGGGAACATTAAACGCTGCGTGTGACAGGCAAAAGTTACGCAATCCTCGTGCAAGGACAACAAATTATACTCAATTGATACCCTGTAAAACAGCAAATGGGTCAAAAGTAGTCATTAAAAAGGAGTTTAGACAAACATTCTTAAGCTTAAATGATTTTGCTTGGCTAATAGAATTTTAGATAGAGTTAAGAAGAAAAACTTAAAGTGAAATAGAAAATTGAAACTTCTAAATTTTATATTAAAAGAAAAATTATTATGACTATTATAATGTTATGAAAATATACATAGTCTATTATAAGATTAAAAAAAAACTTCACTTTAAAGTTTCAAGTTTACAGGGCATTTGCTAGTCGTATATCTGTTGTAGCCTCAAAATGTTTTAGTTGATTTTTATGGCATTTTTATTTTGTGCCGATGACGTCGACTTTGATGGCTGCATTTTCCACAAAGATGACACAGTTTTCCCACCAAGGCGAGCCTCTGACTGCCCCTTTATGGTTTTGTGGCTTGAATGCATAATGCAAATAAATGGGTTTGTGGGTCTGCGAAAGCCAGAAAAAAAATATGAGCACAATAATAATAAAAGGGGTTGTTTGCAGAGTGAGGTGTTCAAGGCAACTTGAATTTTTGAAATATTTACAAAATCTCCTTCACTAATTGGATTTAATTGTGATTTATACGATATTGATTGAAGATAACGGCGGATGCTTAGGGAGTGAAGTATAGATAAGACAGAATTTTTAGGGTACAGAATTCCGACTTTCTTTTGCCTTACTCAAATAGTAGACAACCCTCGAAAAAGGCTAATTTTGTATGCGGCTGAATAAAGAAATTGATTTGGAGTAGCACAAAAAACAAGGTGGCAACAAATGGCGCTATTTATGATAAAATAGCCACCCCTTTTGGCCTATGCCCTTTGCGCTCTCGGCAAGAGAAAGCATCAAAAATACTTATACACAAGGCGTGCCATTGTCCATTAATAAATAAAATAAAATCTACGCAGTACGCACGGCAAATATTTGCTAGACGCGTCAAATAGACTAGAAACCACCCCAAGGTGGCGAAAAAAAAAATAAAAATATAAAACCACCCCTAACACAAAACCCACCCTCAAGCAGCTCAAGATCGCAGCAAATACTTTAAGACGGAGCAAACGAAACAAAGTTAGAAGTAAAAATAAATTCATGTATCTCTACCTGAGCTGGAGACTTGAAGCTTGAACTTGAATTCGCGTTGCGGCTTTTAAAAAAGCTAGTGGAAAAAAAAGAAGAAGAAGAAAAAAAGATCTGCCAGGCAGAAACCAGACAAACAACTTTGAAGCTTTGAAACCGGCAGTCAGCGCAGACATTCTAATGGCGAACAATGGAGTCCAAGACGAGGGCGGGGGCGGGGACGGGGCCGGGGGCGGGGTCTGCGAAGCACAGACATAAAAGAAATATATATATAAAAATAAAAGATAATAATGAAATTTAAATCACAAAAGACGCAAAGCGTTGGAGTGTATCCGCTACATATGACATCATTGCGAGTCTCATTAATGAACTAAACCCAACGAGCAGCAATCTCTTTATTTTGTTTTTTTTTGGCCAAGTCCAATTATGTCAGCCTATACACACACACACACACTCACACACACGCACTATTTGCTGATCGCCTCAGATTCAGATTTACTTATAATTGGCCAGGCGAGACATTATTATTATTATTATTATTATGTACATCTGTTGGTGATTTCACAAAATGTGCCACAGATGTTTACATACATAAATAATGTGTGTATTGCCAGATCTCCAAGTGATCCCAAAAAAACATAAATAAAGTGGCTTATGCCATGTGTCTTTTGTCTTTATGCTTGTGTGTACGTATACTTTTAGCATGTCTGTAGAGCAGCTTCCTTTACTGGGAGTTTATAGCTCGAATAACTTTTTAGCGAAGATTTTGAGACCATAAATAAGCTTATAAAGTTTATAATTATTATTTATCTCTAGCTCTGCATCTCTTTCTAGAAGGTTGTCAGTGCTATAAACCTTATAAAGTCAATGATTTTGTAGGCTAAGTAAGTTAGTTGAGTTGCTTTTAATTAAATCTCATATACTCTTCAAAATGAGCTCTAACAACAAATTACGTTATATTTTAAAGAGTTCCTCAATGTATCTTTAATATAAGCTTCTACGTTTTTCAATACTTTTTTAGTATATTCAAAACATTTGTATTTCAAATATTCCTTTAAAAATTTTAAAATTATTTGTTAACCAAATTAACTTTTAACAAATTTAGAGCTTGTCATTAAGCTTATATAAAAACCATTCCTTTTATAATTTCTGTTCCTATTAAATAGATTTTTTGTAAATTATCTTTTTATAAAACTTGCCTAAATTTTTACAACTGTATAAAATTGTTAGAGATTTTCAAAGTTTTTGTTGAAGGCTTTTTCTGAATTATTTTACAAATGCTGAGCTAAATGTTTAGATTTCTATACCATAAAAAATATTTATTTTCCAATTGAAGTTTGCATTGCATTATTCTTGTTTTAATAGGAATATTATTTAAGTCTCAAATATTCTTGTTTAAATAAGAATATTATCTAAGCTTAAATCTAACTAAAGTTTGTACTTTAATATTCTTGTTTTAATAGGAAAATTATTTAAATTAAATCAAAGCTTGGCTCTTTCTGCAAAGTCATTAAAGTGCAATTATTTGAAAATATGATAGACTTTCAAGTTTCCCCTTAAAAGAATCATGTTTTGTTTTTACTTATAATTAAGACAGAATTTCCTTTCGGTTACTCCACATTTCTATGTTGATGCTAAAGATAGCGTATGAGATCATATAAATAATTCGTTCAGTAAGACATAATTTTCGCTTGTGTGTCATTCAGCTTCAGGCCCAAGAATTTGATGACTCAGCCCAGCAAAGATTGTTGCTGTCACAGCAAACAGACAGAGAGACAAAAATAAAAACTACAACTAACTGTGAGTTTATCTCGCACACAGATGCCACCCAAGTACTTTTGGCTAGTCCCAAAACAACAACAACAAAAAGAGAAGAAGAAGAAGAAAAGTGGGCCAAACTTTTGCGTTTTCTGTTTTGATTCCGTTTTGGCTTTGAGGATTCTTGGCTGGGATCGAAAAATTGTTTAGCTCTGGCAGTTAAAGTGCTGATGAATTCAATGTCAGGCCCCAAACCAAAAGTCCATTTAATGTGGCAGACAAATCTGCTGAAGTCAGTTCTTTTCAGTCTTTCAGAGAGATGCGAATTCTGTTGAATTATTGAGGACATGGTTAAAGTGAAGCTGAAGTTGCAGTTCAAGTCGACGATTTCCTGTTTATTTGCTTTGAGTGACAGTCAACGTCAAAGCTAAGTTGTAGCTACAAATGTATCTTTGTATCTTTTTTTTCTTCTCTTTTTGTAACTGCCTCGCTTTGTTCTTGGCGCTCTTAGGAATCGTTGTTGTTGTTGTTGTTGTTGTTATTCAAGTTTTTGTTTTGTTGGTTTTTTAGGAACTGCTGCGTGACTTGCCTTAAAGACCAACTTAACTTCGTCGACTTTGGCTCTTCGGTCGTGTCATTGCCATTTTGGCCCAAGTCTTGACTTTGATTTCTATTCGTGTGGGTCACTTTATATGGCCAACAATTGCCCCATTATTACTCAAGTGCCTTTTGTTTCGGCATGGCCCAGGCCAATTAACAAATAATTAATGTGCCATTCAACAATTACATTTCTATTAACAAAAAATAAATATACTTGTACGCATTTGGAGTTGCGCTCGATAGAAAGTTGCATTTAGTTGCTGCACTTTCGACACGTTCCAATTGCATTCCAAATGGCAGCTAACTTAGCACGAGGTTATATGCAAATTTGATTTATATTCATAAGCATATACAAATATATATATATATTTATTATATGCCTCATGCAGTGATATCATAACTGTGAGCTCATAGCAGGTGTTACTTAGTATAGATACAAAAAAAAAACACACACACTTTGTGGCAGAGGCTGAGTTTTTATATCTTTTGTGAAATTGCGCTTGAAATTAATTTCAATGAGTAGAGCAATAAATTCGGCGTTTCAAATAGTTTCTTAATTGCCAAATATCTTTTAAAATGTTTCTAATTTATATAAATTGCTCGCATAGAGAGAAAACCACAAAAGATTGTCTAGAAATAAATAAAATGCTAAAACTTATATATATAAAATATATGGAATATAATCTGTTAAGTCTGTTTGTCTGACAAATTTATAATATTTATTGAATATATATAAATATTTAGCGCACATTTTAGACTCAGCTTATCTAAGAGAAAATTAACTTAAAGTTGTTTTATTACTTATTTAAAAGTATCTTTAAAAAAATGCTAAAAATAATAAAACTTAAACAAATAAAAAAGGTTTCGTAAAATGTTTAAATTGATCAAAAACCAATATTATATTATATTAAATATAAATAAATAGATAAAGCTTAGAATAAAGGGTTACAAAGAAGTTTTGAATTAAGATCAATTTTAGCTCTCAAAAATCTCTAAAAAAAAATCCCCTTAAATATCTTTCGCAACCCACTTTTGACCAGCTAAATTGCCAAAAAAATAAAAAAAATATTTGGACCAACAATAAACTAGCCGAGATCACCCTGTTGACTTAATTTGTTGTTGTTCTTGTTTTTGTAAATATAGATCTCCCCAAAAAAACATTACGTCAAATGCGACGAAGCGGGTCGGCGACAGTCGTCCAAAACAGAATGATGATGTCATCGACACATTGGTCCACATTAATATACATATATATATATATATATAAATGTATATAGATAGCTGTGTGCGTATACGTTTGTTGCCCAGTGTGGCTGAGCGTCGTCTCTGGGGTCATGCCATCGGCAAATTGAGGTTGAACACAACAAATTTCGGACAGTTTAATGGCGCAGCCAAAACAAAAAAAAAAAAAGCGCCTAATGTAAATTAAAAATAAAAGAATTTTTGTTGCAATCGCATTTGAGTTTTTCATGTTGACCGCAGGCCTAGAAAAAAGCCCAATGATTATAAACAAAATAGCTTTCAAATGCAACTAGTAGCCTGCTCCACTTATGTATACATATATATTAAACATTTAGAATGAACTGTTGACAAATAAATATATATTTATATATTTTCTGTAAACTGATTTCCACATTTTATAAAAGCATTTTTCTACTTTTGCCTGTTGACATTTTCTTTTTTTTTTTGCTATGTCGAAAGTAAAAATGTTCTAAATTTTTACACACAAACTGTTTTAGAGGCCCCGCCCTAAATAACTTTTATCCATGCACTTGCCACGGGTTATTTTCTATTTTTCGTGTGTGTTGTTTTTTGACCCAATTTTCTGTTCATTTCTTTTAATTAATTAGCCGGCAACAAACACGAACCAACGAACGAATCGCAACAACCCTCAACTATGCAGTTTAGTTTAATGTGTGTGCGTGTGTGTGTCTGCCTAAGGGGGCGGCAAGGGGGCGTGGCCCACCCGTTGAGGGGGCGTGCTGCAAACAATAAACATAATTTAGGCAAAGTGCAACAAGACTTATGACTAACTAGTTGATAATTTGTCAGAGTGTACGCTTGATTACAGGGTATACATACAAGGGGTTGCATTAGCACAATTGAATCATTAAAAACCACTTCAGAAATTTGATTTGTTTATGGTTTAAGGACAACTTCATAAAGTTGCATCATTCATAAAAACAACTAACGGAAATGAATATCGTAAAGCAGTCAAATGCGGTAGGTAGATTTTTTCATTCATTAATAACTCACAGTTACGGCTATCGGGTCGTTTGATTTTGTGGGTCGCCGGTGCAATAAAAAAACAAAAACAAAAACAAACAAACGAAACCAGCTACGTGCTGAAAATGTAAACAAAACAAAAGTCAATTTCTCGATTAGGCGTAAGATGTATACAAACTATATAGTATATATATAGTCAGACACGTATCGAAATCTGAATCAATATATTGCGTAATTCCAAATTACATTTGGCATTAGCCAGCTGTTTATATAGCACATATATACATATATATACATATATCTATTTCGATTTGTTTTGTTTGTTTCCTTGAGCCCATTTAAATGTCAAAGTTGCCGCCCAAAATGTCAGACACAGAAACAAAAACAATAACAATAACAAACAAACTGCGAATTAGGCACCAAATCAAAGTACAAATTTTGATTTGAATTTACATTTTTGTACGTTTAAGTACAAAATTTCAAAAGAAGTACGCGCAAGAATTTAAAAGGCGCGAGTGCTTAAAGACACTTCCCTAAAATACCCTGTAAAGTAAAATAAAGCAGAGTCTATGGAGGGTAACAATAATGTCTTAATTATGTTAAAGCTATTTGGCATGCTAAGAAATGTTTTTATAAAAAACAAAAATTTTATCTTGAATTAAAAGTTAATTTCTAGACGTGAAAAAAAAGTAAATTGTTAAAATCATTTAGTTGGGCTAACTAAAAATAAACAATTGTGTTTAATGAAAAACATTTGAATGCATTTTAAGAGTTTTTTAAATTATTTTCAAACCCTTTCAAGTTTTCCAAACTCTCACATTTAAAATCAAACTTTGCTTTAACTGATTAACAGTTCATTATACCCACAACATATTGGTATTTGTCATTACAGGGTATCATCATTTAGTTGAGCCTAAAGTTGTCTATTGTTAGCTCTATTATAGTCAACTTTTGTGTGGGCTTAACTAAACTCAATTGAAGTATTTATAAGGTGGGAGTCTGATAACAGCAACGATTTTCTTCTATTGTTCGGTTAAGGCAACTCTCGCTCTATAAATAAAATAGGGGCCTTATTCAGAAAAAGTGAATAAAGTCAACAATAGTGATACAAATAATCGAACGCTGGCATTATTCGATATGCTTATTAAAGATGAGAGAATAGAGAGAGATAGAGAGAGAGAGAGATTCAAAATGCCCGTTGCACATTTTTCATTGATTTCCGTTGACACGTTACGCATAATTAAGCGTCGGCTTGTCAAGCACCACGCTGTCTGGGGGCAAGCCCCAAAAATATAATAAAAAGAAGAAAAAAACAACGACTACCAATTAACCCACATAGAGACAACAAATGACAACTACAAAAAAAAAAAAAAAAAAAAAGAAAAAAAAAAAACAAAAAAAAAAAATAAAAAAGAGGGGAACAAAAAAACAAAAAAAATTCATTCATTTATTTGGAAAATGAGAAAATAATTACAGCTTTGCCAAAAGTAGCTGCTATTTAAAACAAAGCTTAAATAGAGTATAAATATATAATTTAAAACTCTTGTAAAGTGTTTGAAATACTTGCTTTTACTTTGTTTTAAAACATAAATTGTGCTTTGACTTTTGGTCTTATCTCATAATCAAATTTCCATTTTCTGTAGTTGGATTTTCCATTGCGAGTTTATTTATTTATTTTTTTTTTGTTTTTTTTTTTGGAGCTGGGTTCAGCTTTGATTGTGTGTGCGTGTTTTGTAATGCGTCATCATCATTATGTTGATTCAGTTTGTAGATTAGTTATGTTTTTTTTTTGTTTTCCACCTCTTTTGTTTTTCATAAGCGCCAGCAACATTTTAATAGCTGTTTTTTTTTGTGGCTTTGTCTGTTTTGTTATAGCCAAAAAAAAAAAAAAAAAAATTGGGGCTTGACTGAGCTGGGTGATATTTCTGTTAAAATAAAGGGCAAAGTTTTTATTTAAATTGAAACACCCTATATATTGGCAGCTCTAAAACAAATATCCAAACATCTTAATTATGTTCTATAGATCATGTCAAAATTATATTTTATAATTAAAAGTGTTTTATAACTGAAAATTTGCATTTTTGAAAAGAAATCTTTTTAAAGTGTTTTTAAGGAACTTTGTTTTAAACAAAAAAAAAAACGTTTCAACCAGAGCCCTTTTTAAAATGTATTTTCATTAAGTATAGGTGGGCTTTTAATACTCTGTTAATGACATTTATTTAAGCTCTTTGCCGACAGGAAACAATCCAAAAAAATATAAAGAAAAATATTTAGAAAAAAATGTGTTGAACCAAAGTTCTCAAAATAAAGGGCAAAGTTTTTATTTAAATTGAAACACACTATATATCTGAAACAAATATCCAAACAGCTTAATTATGTTCTATATATCTTGTCAAAATTATATTTTATAATTAAAAGTGTTTTATAACAGAAAATTTGCATTGTTGAAAAGAAATCTTTTAAAGTGTTTTTAAGAAACTTTGTTTAAAACAAACAAAATCATTTCAACCATATATTCTTTAAGTAAATTTGTTTGTTTCTCTTCTCAGCTCACTGTTTACATCTTGTCTAGTTTGTAATGGACTAATCCATTCAATCTTCACGCACACAAACATTATTGATTAGCTCGTGTCAGAGCGTTACATTTACACAGTTCATAAATTGTGTTTAGGCCAAAAAACAAACTTAAAACGTGGCCTTCAAACTGTTGTTGTTTTTCAAATATATATATATATTTTTCGAAAACTTTACCCGTGTTAAGTTTGCATTGGTTTTGAAATGTTGCAGATGTCAGCGCTCTACGCGCCCATCTGCCCAGCCCTCGTTTTAGTTTATTTTTGGGGGCGTAATCCGTGGCGTTTGTCTTCCCACTCCGCTGGGGTCGCTCTCGCTGCCGCTACTCTGTCTGGCTGGTGATGTAATTTGCTGGCTGACAACTTTAACAACCGGTTTAAGTGTTGTCCGACGACCGTCAGTTAAAAAAAAACACAATACATAAAACGCTGTTAAGGCTACAAATCTTGTTTGTGTTCTGCGCATTTGCATAGCGACAATGGCAAATGGAGTAGAGTCGCTGAATACCCTGTAATTATACTATACACAAAATCTATTATTAAAGTAGGGCACTAAAAGGGCTTATATACCCAATTTGATTATCTTTATGCCATATTAAGGCTTTGTATTTATATAACTTATATACCCCTCTTTCCGCCTACAGGGTATTTAAAGTTGTCACAGCGTGTGCTGTTATGCGTCTCACTTTCCATTTCCACATTTACTTTTTCTTGTATCTCTTCTTAAAGCACCACAAAGAATCAAGATCTTCACTTAAGAGCTTTTCTTTAGTTGTAAATTGCACTCGTCTCAAGCTTTTCAGTCCATCAACCCCCATTCCACTCTAAATGCATTAAGTTATTACAAAGCAATTTGTTCGTGGGTTTAACGCACTGTGCGCGATTACTTTAAAGCCTCCCCCCGCTCCTCCCCCCCTCTCACATTCCCACCCCACCCAACGGCATTTTAGCTTATCGCGTCAGCAGCAACTATTTTACACATTGCCATTGATTAAAGCAGCGATAACATTGACAATTACGTTGACAGTCAATTTAAATTTATGTCTAGGGCAGCAGCCACAATATGTTTATATGGATCTGTGTGTGTGTGTGTGTGTATAAACATATATTTCATTATAATTGTTGCTGCAAAAGTACTCATCGCTATTTTTCGCCATTGTACACTCTTTGGGCAGGGCATGTAAAATTTGGCATCAGCTATGGAATTTACAAAGTATATATATAGAAGCTATATATACTATTTATATACTTCTTTTATATATGGGATATGTAGGAGGTTTTATTCTGTTATTTTTCTTTAATTTATTTAGCTATATATTTCATATGATCTCGACTAGCCTTAAAACCTTTCTTTGTTAAATTTATTATAGACAATTTTATTTACTTCCATTAATATATATTTTAAAATGGGAGTATATCAATATTGAGTAAAAATCTTTGCTCAATTTATTGAGTTTAAGCTTTTTTAAATTATTGCATTATTATTGCATTATTATTGAAAGTTTAAGCAAATAACATAGATTTTTAAAATATGAAAAATCGTTAAAATTCTTTTTGATAAAGTTAGTTCAGAATTCGAACTTAATTAATTGTAAAATTTAAATATTACTATTAATTAATTTTTCATTCACATTAACAACTTTTAATTTGGAAGCGCATTTAAAATTCTTCAATGTGTTTTTTTTAGTCGTATTACACAAAGATACAATTATAGCAATATTTTATTTCAGTTGAACGGTGCAAATAAAATGTTGTGGCTGCTGTGGCCTATCGCCTATTGACACTTGTTTATTTCGGACACCCCGTTAGCATTGTTTATAGATGTGTATTAACATATGTACGCACATATGTATACATATGTATGTACAACAATTGTGTACATATTTCAATTGATGAACTCGTTGTGCTGAGAACTGGAACAGAATTCAATTGATTCTGATGTTTTATTGATAGCATTGAAGTGATCTGAATGGGGTTAGAAATAAATATTAAATATAATCTTGCTACAGGGTAACTTTAGGTTGTGCTTAGTTTAGTTTTAAGTGGTGTCACTCTGACTGCGGTTGCCATTTGGTAACATTGACAGATTGTTTGCAAGTTGCCCACACAGACTTGACTATTGACACGAAACTGCAGTAATTAGCATTGTGATTTGTGCAATTTGACTGACAACGAGTATTAAACTAATTTTGTGCTTTTCCCTTTTGCAGATAAAAGTGTCATTTGTGAATATATAAATATATATATATATATATAACTGAACTGCCAAAATGGGCTTTAAGGGCGGCCAAAGTCCGCGTATCAACAAGACGTTGATTTCGCTCAAACTTGTTGTCTTTCTGATCATCAGCGGTATGTATATATATATATATAGGACTATATAGTAAAGGGATTTATTTGAATTAAATTATTTCATTAATTTTCCAGGTCTGACTGCTCTGCACATTTTGCATGCCACAGTCCCGTTGCAGCTGGGCCTCAACTTTGGCGAGTATCGCACAATTTCGATTGTTGCGCCTTTTGTTTCCATATTGGGTCCGTTAATTGTTGGTCCGTGGGCCGATCGTTTGGCTGCCAAGAATCCCAATGGATTCGGACGCACGCTGCGACGGCTAACGGCAATTTTTATGCTGCTGGCGGCTTTGGTTTATGCGCTGCTGTTTGCGGTGCCGCAGGTGTCCCGGGAGCCCGCCCAGACGCCGCAGGTGAGCTTTGGCTGTGACGGGAACGGCGCCTACATATTCCAGAAGCTGTGCACCAACGACACCTGCCACAGCTGGCAACGCAAAACTGGCAGCGTCAAATTGACGCGCTGCACCTACAGCTGCCTCAATCCCAACCAGCATCAGAACATGTATCAGTTCTGGCTGGGCGAGGTGCCCAACGCATCGCCCTCCACCGAGCAGAGCTCCGAGTTTGACTACGAGGAGGATCAGCTCAGCGCCACCACCGAACAGTATCGACGCGACCGCAGGCAGGCAGATCTTTCCGACTTGGCTGCAGACAGCGCCGGCGTTGAACTGATCAGCTCAGAGGTGCAGCGTGCCAAGCGCCAGCTGAAGAGCGCTCCACAAAAAGTTTACGTGGAGCCGCCGCATCTCTGTGAAACGGAACGCAACGAGGCGGGCGACAGCATCGTGAAGAACTGTCACGTTTACACGCAGGACACGCCCAACATTGTCATGTCCGCCGACATGGGCGCCGCCATGGACGGGCCCAACGAGACCGCCGGCTGGTGCCAATATCCCCTCGGTAAGTGAGCCACAAATGGGGTTACTTGTTTATACAAACCCGACCATAAGATCAAGTGTTTTTAAGAATTAGACTAGAGATTATGGAGATTTCTATTTAATTTTTATTTAGATGAGTTTGGTATTTATGGAGATTTCCATTTAAAGTGGCTCAAAAAAGAATAATTCCAATTTATTGGGCTCTTATATATCAGATACTGTTTGGATATAAAACTTTCATTTGAATGATTTTTATATTAAGGGAAAATTAAAAAAGTCCCGATTTACCTTCTTACGAATTTATTATTTACGATTTATTGAGATTTCCATTTAAAAAGAGCCTTAAAAAAGAAGAATTCGAATTGACGGGGCTTCTATATTTCAGATAATCTTCAGATATTTAACTTTGTTGGAAGTAATCAAATCAATACAAGTACGATTTTCATTTTAAGGAAATATTAAAATACAGTCCAGTCCCGATAATACGATCAAATGTTTTTGTACGAATTAGACGGGTTTGCTATATTTGGAGCTTCCCATTTAAAAAGGATCAAAATGAAAGCATTCGAATTAATTGGGTTTCTATATTTCAGATAATGTTTAGATATAAAACTTTGTTGGAAGTAAACATATTTGTACAATCAGTTTCACTTGGACGTTGTTCATATTAAGAAAAAAAATATAAATACAGTTGAGTCCCAATAATTTGATTATATTTTTTACGAATTTATTATTTACGATTTATTAAGATTAATTTATTTAATGAGGCATAAAAAAGAATTATTAAAATTTACGATAACATTTTAGTTAATTTTTAGATAATTAACTTTTATAGAAGAAAATAAATCAATAGAAGCAATTTCATTTGTACGTCTTTCATATGAAAGCAATATTAAAATATATTAAATGATAGCTTTGAAACTAATAAAAGAAACACAAAAAACTGCAAAAAAAAGTTGGATTGCATAAAAATTGTAAAAGGTTATAAATAAAAATAATTAATTTATAAGAGCTTAAATATGGTTTACTACGAATTATCGAGGGCAACCAAGCGCATGGGATCTTTACAAATTTAAAAAATTTTTTGAGTCTTAACCAATTATTCAGATTTTTAGCGGGGGAGAAAATATCGGGACTCGACTGAATATTAAATTAAATTTTTGATATTTTTACTGATCGATGTTGCGCTTGAAAAAATAAAGCAGCAAAAAAAAACTCTCTACAAGACCTATAAAAAAATGCTTAAGTTAAAAAAAAAAATAAATTAAAAAGAGCTTAAATATTGTTTAATACGAATTATTAAGAAGCCTAAAATGTATGCGATTTCTACGAATTAATTTTTTTTATCTAATTTAAACTTGTCTCCTTGCAGAGGACATTCAGTGCAACATACCCGCCCAGCAGGTGAAATACATGAAGGCTCTGACAAATGGCACCAGCTGCAAACCGATTATCGAGTGCTCAATTGTGGATCCCTACGACGGCAAGGACAGTGTCCTCGCGGACAGTGAGTGCGTTAAGGTGAGTAAGAAATAAGGAAAGTATAAGGACTTTATAGACTAAACATACTTTATTATAGACCCTTGGCAACGTGGAGGATACTCTGATTAGCTATACGATAATTCGCCTGATTGGCGATATTTTGGCCCTGGCCACGTTAACGCTTTTAAACACGGCCATTGTGATTGCCGTCCGCGAGACTTCCGAGGGCAGGGGCGAGGTGTGTCGTCAGTATGTCTGGGGTGCTATTGGCTATGTGATACTCTTCTCGCCGCTGGATCTCCTCTTCATGCAGTCGGAGCAGCCGCCCAATCAGGACGCCATTATGGCCGCTCTCATCATATTCATCGTGTGCTTTGTGGTTGGCGCTGTCGTCCTGCTCTGCGCCTCGCAAATGCCGCTCAGTCCGCCCGAGTGGTGGTGGCACACCAAGACCGGCATGCTGGTGGTGCCCATGTCAGCGATTCGTCGCTACAGTCCCGAAATTGTCGTCCTCACTTTGGTGGCCATTTTGTTCGGCACTTTCTGGAGCAGCATTCACAGTTTCCTCTACTGGACCTTCATGGATCCCAATGCCATTTGCTATACGGGCATTATTCTGATTTTGGTGCTCTTCTTCAATGTGGATAAATTTATTGAGTACTGCGGCCATTCGAACATTTTCATTGCTGGTTTCGCCATCTTTGTGGTACGCTTTACGGCTCTGAGTGACGCCTCCACCAACTGGCTGACCATCATCATGGAGACCATTGAGCCAGCTGTCATCGGTCTGCTCTGGATAACGATCATACTCTATATGCGACATGCTATGCCCAGGAAACTGACTGCCACCGGACAGGCCATCGCTGTGTTGGCCTTCTTTGGTTTAGGTGAGGTTTCAAATTCAAAAATAATTCAAAATTTAATTATCCACAAAATATGTTTAGGCCTAGATAAGCCTTGGGTGTATTTAATCTTAAGTAGTCTGTTCTAGAGAGATGCAGCTTAATTTATTTTCACTCAGTTTATTTATTTACGATCTGTCTTAAGGTAATAAGTAAATTAAGTTTTAATTCAGTTTAACAGCAATAGAAAGTTTCCAGTTATACCTTTTATTATAGTTTACTTAATCTGTATATTAGTTTAGTATAATAGAAAAGAATCATAATTTTTTTTATCTTATTTGAATTATTTACGATCTGCCTTAAGACAATAAGAAAATTTAAATTTAACAGCAATAGAAAGTTTCCAGTGATATCTTTAATTATAGTTTATTTAATCTGTATATTAGTTTATTATTATAGAGAAGAATCCTAATTTTTTTCTCTTATTTGATTTATTTACGAGCTGTCTTAAGACAATTAGTAAATTTAAATTTAACAGCAAAAGAAACTTTCCAGTGATATATTTAATTATATTATTACTTAATCTGTATACTATCTTATTATAATAGAAAAGAATCATAATTTTTTTATCTTATTTGAATTATTTACGATCTGTCTTAAGACAATAAGTAAATTTAAATTTAACAGCAATAGAAAGTTTCCAGTGATACCTTTAATTATATTATTACTTAATCTGTATATTAGTTTATTATTATAGAGAAGAATCTTAATTTTTTTTCTCTTATTTGATTTATTTACGATCTGTCTCAAGACAAGTTATTTAAGTTACAATTCAATTCAACAGCAAAAGAAACTTTCTAGCGATACCTTTAATTATATTATTATTTAATCTATTTGTTAGTTTATTATCTATATGGGTCAACCATAATATGTATAGTCTTTTCATTAATATCGCATCAACGGGCAAGTCAAAAAATATTTGAGTAACAATTAAACATATTTTCTTTTACCTTCCAGGCAAAGGCATTGGTGCCCTGATTGGCCTGGCACGCGAGGAGAAGCATCCAAAGCTCTCGGACTGGAACTGCGCCTACCAATGGCTGGCGATAATTGCCTGTATTATAGCGCTGATCTATTTCGTGATCTATAATTTGATTTTGGCGCCACGTTGCACCGCAAAGCCGCAGCATGCCGAGGAGCTGATCTCGGGCTCGGCGTCGCAGAACTTTGGCACAAATGGCACAACTAATGGCAATGGAGCTGGGAATGGAGCTGGATTGGGCGCTGGGGCGGGCGCCTCCTTGAATGGAAATGCCAATGGCAGCTATTCACCTCTGCGTGTCTATCATAATGAGCGGGGGAAGAAGGGACAGTTTAGATACTAAAAAAAAAAAAAACAAAAAAAATAACTTAAAAGCTGCGCGCGTTTCTTTGCCCTGCATGGATATTTGTGTAAACATTTTTAAAAGCGATATTGAAATGAAATTAAGGAAACTCTTTTTTTTAGATTTTTTTATTGTGTATTGCACACAGTTTTTTTTAGCCCATTCGAGGGGTTATTTTTGCTAAGTGTATACACTGAAGAACAACGTGAAGAACAACTTATATTATAGAACTTCTTTTATTTGTTATTTAATGCAAACTAAGCGTGTTCGTAATATTAATTTAATGTCTAAAATAATTATTTCGATAGGAAGCTGCCACTTTTTCCCGCCCTATGCCCCGCCCCCTCTTCACGACGAGCTTCTTTTATGAGGTTTCACATTAAAGGCATCACAATTAAAAAAAAACATAAACCTTTGCGTGATTTTACTAAGCATACGATTTGCATATACCACATACATATAAATGTAAACAATAAAAAC
This sequence comes from Drosophila lacertosa, assembly GCA_004143845.1. NCBI lineage: Eukaryota > Metazoa > Arthropoda > Insecta > Diptera > Drosophilidae > Drosophila > Drosophila lacertosa. The sequence goes on from SCDZ01000364.1 coordinate 37,501, forward strand.
AGTAAATGTAATTATACCAAAATAAAATTAATAATAATTTTTTTGTTTTTGCAATTAAGTAAAATAATACGCATGGTGTTTCTATTGTGGATTGAAATGGGTGAAGTTTATTTATAAGTTAATCTTTCTTCAATAACTTTGCCAACAAAAGTTTTTTCATTTAGAATCTTCAGATTTTATTTTGTAATAGATAAGTCTTTTTCTGTCAAAAAAACTTCTAAAATCCTTCCGAATTTTAAGTCCAGAGCTTAAAAATGTATTATTGCTTAAGCTCAAATTTAACACGACTATTAGCGCCATCTATTGGAAAACTTGCATAAGCTCACATTAAAACCTCGTTTAGGAGCATTGACTTCGCTTAGTCGCGTCACAAACCATACAGCAAAGACAGCAGCCTTATTGTGGAGCTTCTAATAATGTTTTCTTTGGGCGTTTTTCCTAATTTTCGCAGCGCAATTTATGAATGGCAATTTACTTAGACACTTAAGTGTCCCACGACGGACGGACGAAGGGACAGCGGGAAGGATTGCCACTTGACCCTTATAATATTCGCCTGCTAATAGCTAAAAAGACAAGTGCAGCAACTCGATATTGTGCGATTGGGCCATAATGTGGCTCTAAGGCTTTAGCGTTAAATGATAGTAAATAAACACACACTACCACATAGACACACACTTACACACAGTACACACACTTATATTCACACTTGGTTATTAACGTAAAAAGTGCGGATTTTATGTTGCACTTTCACTCAAACACACAGCGTTGTGAAACTTGCTCTGGCCGGGAAAAATGCTTCAAACTGTCTGCGAGTTTTTCGTCTGAGCGTTGACAAAATACACAAACAAACACACACACACACACATACATATATATATAAGTAGTCAGTGTTTGTGTGTGCTGAAGTGACAGTAAGCCACTTAAGACTGCGCGCATTTTATTAGTTTCTTTATTGATATTTTCACAGCAACACAATTATGAGTAGTGGCTTATGAGTATGTGTGTGTGTGTGTGTGTGTGTGTTGTGTGTGTGCATAGCTTAAGGATCGGCTGGGTTAATAGCCCAGCAAGCATTTAAACCCAACTTTAACCAAATTGTGCGAAATAGTTAAAGTGAAAAAATGTTTTCTTCTTGTTAATCATACTTTTTAAAATTAATCAATTCACTTTAATAGTAGTGCCAAAGAAAAAAGTATTTCTGGATTTAAATTCAAGTCCAAACATTGTCGAAACAAAAAACAAAAAAAAACAAAAAAATAAACTGCCTTCCCTTTTGACAGAGTAATGTGTAAAAAGCGTAGTTATCCAGCATTTGATAGAGTAAGTAAATTAACCCAAGGCATTTTGGTAGCGTTGCCGAGGACCACATGTCGTATGCGTAATAAAACGAAAGCCGCAGCATTTATATAGATTTGTGTGTGTTTGGGTTTTATATTTTATGGGGTTGCTTGGGCTGCCAGTCAAAGTCTTGGCAATTAGGCAAGAGCTGGCAAAACAAAAGGTTCCGAGTGGTGAAAAAAAAAACCATGAGACAAGCCAAAGGGGGGGAAGGGGGAGAAAGGGAGAGAAAGCTGTTGGGTAGACAGTGAAATTATTATCACTTGGCACCTAGCAAAGACAACAAGAGCCAGGCAAGGAGCGGGGTTAAAGAGGGAAAGGGGAGGGGGGGGGGGGGGCAGAGCAAACAGGAACAGGAATAGTCGAAGCGTTGCTGCATTTTGTGAGCGCTTTTGCCCCTATGAAAAATAGCTGTAATTTGCACAGCATAAAAATAGGAATATGCAGTTGGGGGGCTGGCCGTTGGGTTCTATATACGTATATATATATATGGTGGCTGGCGACAAACACACACACACACACACACATACACACAGCCTTACACAAACATACTACTAACCATAAGTTAACTGAGATCCACACAACCACATGGCCATATGCAGGCGACAGCAACTGGATAAGGCAGCTAGCGAGGGGGGAGGTGGAGAAGTGGAGAAGTGGGGGGGGGGGAGGGAGTTCTGTGTAGTGGGTGGGATTGTAGGTTGTGTCGGCTGCAAAGCACTTGTGAAAAATAACTTTGCACATCGTTGGATTTGGTGTGCAATTTTCTCGCTCTTTGCGTTGTCGCCGCTGCCAGTTTTCCAACCGCCCCACGCCCCCCCCCCTCCGCCCCCTTGCCCCCTTTAGCCGTTCGTTTTGGCGCAGCGCTTACTTTTAATTTTGTTTGTAAAGAAAACTCATTTTCATCATTTTGAAGTTGCGACTGCGCTTGTCTTTTGTAAGGCGCCCGGCTGCAAAGTAAAAACGAAGAACGAGTGAAATACTCTGAAACTGCCGCTTCATGTAATTATTTTGATCATTTGCATGGCTGCCACAGACCCCGGCCGCCACATGCAACATGCTAACGACTTTGTTCTGCCGCATGCGCCTCCTTAAAATCGTTGAAAAAAAACAAACAAAAAAAAAAAAAGAAAACGAGCCCACATTTTCTTTTTTCTTTATATGCATTATTTTTTTTTGCCTTAAAGCTGTGACAAACAACCGCAGCTCTTTAGCGTTAACTTTAAAATTCTTTAGTTGCGGGCTTTTATTTGAACATAAAATACATATGTAATTTTATATACATATAAAAAATATATTATGTTCTGATCAAAAAGAAAAATTTTGCTTTGTTATGTTGTTATTAATATTATTAAAAAATTTTCAAATATATATAAATTTTATATATAAATATAATAAATTTTTCTATATAAAGTTGAAACAGTTTTATGTGACAATAAAAAGTGAACAATTTGGCAAATTTTTTTTTTTTTTAAAAGTATTTAATTATTCTGTTATTATTTGCAATAACTGAAATGAAATTTATAAGCTAACTTTTAATTCAACTTATTCTCTTTACTCTATTCTCTATGTATTGCTGCTGGTTTTTATTTTAACATATATTTATATGTATCTTTAATCGAATATATTCGAAGAGAGATTGTGTTCTTATCAAAAAGAAAAATGTTGCTTTGTTATGTTGTTATTAATATTATTGAAAAATATTATAAAATATAAATAAATTTTAAATATTCTATATAAAGCTAAAACAGTTTTATGTGACAATGAGAAAAATTTGGCATATTTTATTTTTTATTTTTTGAAAAGTATTTAGGTATTCTGCTATTATTTACATTTATAAGCTAACTTTTAATTTAACTTATTCTCTTTACTCTATTCTCTAAGTATTGCTGCTGGTTTTTATTTTAACATATATTTATATGTAACTTTATATGTAAACGAATATATTCGAAGGGAGATTGTGTTCTTATCAAAAAAAAAAAAATGTTGCTTTGTTATGTTGTTTTTAATATTATAAAAAAATATTTTGCATATTCAATATTTAGGTTGGCTTACTTATTTTTATTTATATTTATATATTTTATTATTATTTTTTTTATTTATTTGCTATTTTTTTATTTGAAATTTTTAAAACAAGTTTTCTCATTGGCATATTTAAATTAATACCCTTCAGCAATAATATATATAGCATATTATATACATATGTAGTATTATGCATAGTTTAAATACAAAACCTTAACTTAAATTCCTTGGCACCCTTCCTGCATATTCTCACTTTTAATTTAGACAAATTCTTCTCTAATCCAATTACAAGTTTTCGTATTAATTACCAACAGAAAAAAAACTATGCCCATCGTTTCTCATTTAAATGCCAGCCCGCTGGCACTTTTCACACATAACTGAAGGTCGTATCAAAGCTATGCAAATTTTCAAAGCATTAAGCATCCTTCTGATCTATTGCCCGACCCCAAAGTCCTGGTCTGTACGAAATGGCCCCTGGCACTGACCTTCCCCACCGCGCAGTGTTTCTTTTGTAACTAATTTCGGCCTGCTTTTTAACTATTATTTATTTACTTTGTTTTTTTTTTTGTGTTTTGTTTTTTGTTTTTTTTTTTTTTAGCTATCATTTGCTGGGGGTCGAGCGTTTTTCATTAAATTCAGCAGGTAGCAGCCGTTGACAGCAGCAGCCAGCCGCGCCCCTCTCACAGGAAGTCCTTTGTTTTAAGGCGTAAAACTTTGCTAATTACTGAGAAAATTTTGCACAATGTTCAAGTTGAACTTTTGCTGTTATTTTTTTTTTGTGCACTGTTTTTTCGAGTGTGTTTGCTTTTAGTTGCAAATAGGCAGCGTAGGGGACAAATGTGAAAAGGAGATGCCCCTATACGTAGTTACATACATATAAATGTATATACACATATATACATATCTGTATTTGAGCTACTTGAGGTCCTTGCGAGTTTAATTGATTCCTTAATTGTGCCGGGCTGGGACAATGCACAACGTAAGCTGAGCTTAAGTTGTTAAGTTAATGAAAGAGACAGATATGAAGAGGGAAAGAAAGCGCTTTATTCTTTTGTGGCACGCAGCCACATTTAATATATTTTTTAAAATTGCCAGCTGCCAATTAAGCAGCTTGTCGCAATAAATCAGGCCGAGACTTGAGAATAAAAATCCCTTAAAGCTTTTACTCACAATTTAAAGAAACTGTGTTAAGCATTTCATAAAGCGACTATTTAATTTAAAGCTATATAATTGATTTCAAGTGCTGGCAAACTTTAAAAAGAAGTTCGTTTTTGCACGCGTTGCGCATACGCCGCGTTGTGCGCGGTCAGCAGACGGCGGCGGCGACGGCGACGACGGCGACGACGCCGACGACGGCGACGCCTTCTTATTAGCTGCTGCCAGTTGCCCAGCTGGCCAGCCTCAAGTTTTTTCGCTGGTCCGTGCACTTTTCAACGTCAAAGGATAAGCCCAAGGGGGCGGAATGGGGGGGCGTGGCAGTACGTCGCTTGCATTCAAAAGCGCACAAATCGCATTTTCTTGAGAGAAAATGTTGCTTCATTTGTGCAGATCGTCGAATTGTGTAGAAAAATGTTTGAAAGGAATTCTATGTGAGTGCAAGTGTGTGTGTGTGTGTGCGTGTGTGTGTGTGTGTGCGTTGATAGCCCTGCCTTTGGCCAAAGGATGAAGCAGCAGCAGGAGCAGCAGCAGTCAGGGATAGGAGGTAAATTGCATGTGCAAAATTAAATAAAAATGGAAAGCCATAAATGCAATTTGGCTGCAACTGAAGCTCAAATCTTTTGAGCATTGATAAAATCGACATCAATTGATTTTAGACATTGTTTAGGGATATAATGCATAATAAAATTCTCTCTTTGCTGCTAAAAAGTTTCTATTTAAGCTGATCAAATCATCAAACTTTCGAGCTCCCCCTTTACAAGCTCTTTATATTATGTATATGTTTGTATGTATGTATGCTTGTATGTATGTATTTTATAGCTGTAACAATTAGTTTCACTTATTGGCTTTGCATTTGCCAGCTACTTATGATTTATTTGCACTCACGTGTTAGAGCAAATATTTGCTAATAATAAACCAAGCCAGCCACCGAAGTGTTCAACTTTACAAGTCGAGCCCTTGAACCAGTCTCTACCTACAAACCACAATAACAATAACAATAACAACAACAAGTTAAGCCAGTCAATTGCCAATTGCAAAAATTGAGCAGTCGTTGCTGCTTTCAATACCCTGTAACGATGTAAACTCCAGGTAAAGAGGGTTTAATCAATAAAGCAAATGAAGAGAGCTTGAATTATATTAGTTGTTATTATATTATTTAGTTGTTAAATATAAAGTTAACTGCTTTATTTTATTATTTTTTTAATACTGCAAAGATGCTCTTTTAATTAATTTTCAATTAATAAATAATTCAAAAAATAAATAAATAAAATAAAATAATAAATGTTTAAATAGAAGCTTCTTATGTTATTTGAAGGGATTCATTTGGCAAATTTTGACTACGATTATTAAGTATAAGATAAAGTAATCCAAGTATAAATATATATTTTTTCTTAATCAACCTGCGTTTTTTATACATTTGTTTTATTAAAATCAGGCTTAGGCTTTGAAGTAAGTTACTCATATAAATGCGGACTAAGAATGAATCGAATATTGATAAAAGTATATATATTTCTATAAGCCCCTTTATATTATGATTATGTGATTAAATAGATAGATTTATATAAAAACAAATGTTATACAGAATAACTCCCAGTTTAAAACACCCAAGCCGACACATTTAAAATTTGGCTAGCACTCAGTCCGTGAATAGCATTCGTTTGCATACCCAAAATATTCGTATATGTGGCAAGTAGCGTTTATTTATAAATCATTTGATTGTCGGATTTTATTTGCAGTTGGACGAGCGTTGAGCGTTGGAGTTTCTATGCCGATAAGCAGCTTACCGGAAGTTGTAATGCTGTAAATTTAGTTTTCCGGCCGCAAAACAGAACAAGAGCCAAAGCCAAAACGTATAGAACATTTCGAATTGGCTCTGCGGGGTCTTATGGCTAAGCAATGTTAGCTGTTGTTATTGTTGTTGTTGTTGTTGCTGTTGTTGTTAGTTGTTCGGTGTTCGTTGTTCGTTGCTGGTTGTTGTTGCTGGCGCAAAACTTTTGCCACATTTCCACTATGAATGCAGGATGAAATGATGCAACTATTTGCTGTAAGGTAAGCAAAAAGTTTGTTTGGACCAACCGCAACTCAAGCGAAACCTGTGACCGATTTCCAAAAGCGCCATAAAAATTGCAACAACAAAATTTTCAGCAGGCAAACAAGGAACCAAGGATAATTATTTTGTCAACGAAGTGCCGACGACCAGATACTCTTAACTCCTCTAAGCATATGGCATATTTGAGATATATGTACAATTTTAATGCTAAACCATAAACATTTGTGTTTACATATTTTATATTTTTATTTATTTTTATATTTTTATTTATTGAAACTTTAAATGAAATTTAAATTTTCATTTCTTAATTCATAATATAGCTCGTCAAATTAAGTTAGATTAAAAAATCTTGATAAAAAAAAAATTGTTTTTCAAACAACAATTTAATTATTCACACATGTTTTCTATGGCAGCTATGTGTTATAGAAGTTTGTTTTTTATATAATTTCTGTCATGAGTTAAGATCACTGTAGATCTTAATCTTGTAAAGTTTTGTTAAGATTTCTCCAATAATAAAAAAGTTTTTCATATGAAAAGTCAAATTCTGAACGATCGTTTCTATGAGAGCTATATGTTATTCTGATCCGATATTAACCAAATTTTGTTTATTTATATAAAGCATATTTAAATCCCTAAAATCTAAGTTTGGTTGTGTTATTTCGAAAATTAACAAAGTTTTTCATACAAAAACTTATTTTTTAAATGATTGTTTCTATGGCAGCTATATAAAATAATTATTCAATGTTAACAAAATTTTGCTTATCTGTTAGAAAATTAGGCGTGCTCTTAATGTAGGTCAAGTTCTATTGGTAAATAAAAAAGTTTTCCCTATAAAAACACAATTTTTAATTGATCGTTCCTATGGCTATATATATAGAAGCCCTAGGTTAGGAAGACTTTGCTCATATGTTAGTAACACAATCATGTGTCTTTTACCAAAGTTTAATTAAGTTCTCTTAGTAAACTAAAAAAATTTTCATACTCAAAACAACTTTAACGATAATTGTTCCTATTTAATGTAAAGCTTCGATAACATAAGCTTTCCTTCCTACATGTCACATCATTTTGTGATACCCTTTGGGTTTTTGAAAAAGTGAAGCTCCTTTTGTCGTATAATTGGCCGATTGTCCAGTTGCTGCGATTTTGTCATTAATCTTGTTCTAATGTCGCTGATATATAGATCTAGCTAGATGGCTGGCTGGCTGGCTGGCAGGCAGACCTTTCACACACACACACACACACACACACATACACAAATCTGTCGTGCACACTAATGACTTGTGCTTTACACATGTAGCTCATGTCGGGCCTATCGTTATGGAGCATCTGCAGCTGCCACCCACACATTGGTCAAAGTCGGCTACGTTTCTGCTTCACTTAGTGTTTCATCTTTCTCAGTTTGCTGCCAGCTCCTCTTCTCTCTCTCTCTCTCTCTCACTCACTTGGCTGGCACTTTTTTATCGACAAAGTGCAATCAATTTTTACAAATGGGATTATTTTAAAGAACCTGCTGCTGCTGCTGCTACTGCAGTTGGGTGCAGCATAAAAAAAAGATAAAAAAAAGGGAAAAGAAAAGAAAACCAACGAATTGTAATTTGTTTTCTCATGCATTTGTTATTGTTCTTGCAACGGCAGCCTTAGTGAAGTCACCACATTATCTTATATCTACACACTTACAGGGGCCAGAGCGAGGGAGGGAGATAGCGATATACACCCGCACAGTCGCTTGGCGAGTCCTTTACCTGTGCTTGCCGTTTGCCATTGCAAAGCAGCTTTCGATAGAGATTTATGCTTGTTGGTAGTTTTGCTCATAAAAATGCATTTTTATTGCTTTGGCTGCGCTGCCGTTGCTCCTGCCACGCCCACCCACCCACCAACGCCCCCGCTTTTGTACATTTTGTCTTTTCCTGCGCTGCGGCTTTTGAATATTGAGTTAGATTTTCGGTTGCTGCAGCTATGCGACGATATTTTATTTTATTTTTTTTTCTTTTTCTATTTTGGGCACATTTTTCCTTTGTCGCCAGCGCCATCGTAAAAACTGTAATCAGAACAAGTAAAGATGCAGCGATTGACGGTGATTAACTAACGTATACCCTGTGCTAAATTCTTATCTATTATTAATCTCTCTTGGCTATACGAATTTTAGGGAATTTGCATTTTGATTGCTTAGAAAGTTGTTTGAATTTCATAATAATAATAATAATGTAATTGAAATTAAATAAAATAATTAAAACCCACAATAATTATAATAAATTATTTATTAGCTGTATTTAATATTTATTATTGTAATAGTTTGCAGCTGAACTACTTTAAATATATATTTAAAAATAAATGAAAAGTCTTTTTTGAGGCATCTGCTGATTCCTTACTAATCTACATATTTGTCTACATCATTTTTATCACAGGGTATTTAAATAAGTTTATTTTATATAACATGTTTATGTCATCAAATATTGAAAGGACTGCCTTAAATTGTTCTATACTAACGTATATGTATTTATAAATTCTCTATTAGCCCCATTATGATAACATGGTATCTAAGAGGTATTTTTTTGTTCTACTTGTATATTTAAACAAATAATGAGAAATCTATTTTAGCTTGCTTTATGCTACTCAAGCTCATATAGGCCCCTTTTTGGCCACTCTCCGATTGCAGGGTATTCGAATAAATACCGCCATAAAATAAGTTTCTATCTTTTATTGCCAGCCGCATAAAAATTAAGCATAAGAACGACAACAATTGCAAATAACTCTGTTAACTTTTACTTCAGGCAACGGTGTCGAGTAATTTGCTGCCGCTGCACTTAAAGGCTTTTTAATACTCTTTACATCCCTTCTCGTCTTCTTCTTCTTCTTTGTGTTTTTTTTATTTTATTTTTTTGTTAAGGGTTTGCCTGTCATTGAATGGAATTTTATTTAATTTCTTAGCTTGCAATGACAATAAATTCGCAGCGTGAGAAAAAAAATAAGAGAAGAAGAATGTTAAACGTAAATCTCCTTTGGGATAGCTGTAAACGAGTTATCTAGAAGGTGGCAATTAAGCTATAGATTATTATTGTTGAGCTGCTTAGCCATAAACGAGCGGAGATGGCCTAAAGGGAAAGGGAACTTGGGGAAATTCCTTTAAATTGTGGGCCAAGATTGAAGCTTATTTCAAATAATCTCCTGGCTGAAAAGTCTTTAAAGGCAAAGTGTGAAATAACTTTTATGCATATATTTACTTAAATGCGATTTTATATAAATTAACATCAGCTTATCTACAAATATTGTTTTTAATATATTGTCCGTTTAAAGTGTTGCCCGCAACTGAAAATTTATGATTGTAATTTACGCACATTAATAGCTTTTTAATACGTTTTTACTTTTAACTCGTTTTTGTTGTTGTTGCTTTTGTATTTTTGTGGTCTGTCATTGAAAATGATTTAATTAATGTTCTCGGCCATATAACAACAATTCCATAATAAATTTCATTAAAGAAGCGACTCATACTCAATAATTTATCATAAATATTTTGTAATTGATAATGCCATCGTCTAGGTCTTTGCAGCAATGTTGATTAATTACCGCAATGACGACAGCCAACAACAACAAAAAAACAACAACAACAACAGCAACAAGAACAAAAAACAATCCAAAGTTATGGCTGGCAAAAATACTTATTTTTCAAAATTTTAACGCGCCCGTCATGATTTATGTTTTTTCTCTCTCTCTCTCTCTCTCACACACTTTTCAGCAGACAGAGAAAGGGCAAAAACAAAGAGAGAGAGAGAGAGAGAGAGAGAAAGGGAGAGGGAAAGAGAGCTTGCTCGCCCGTAAATGAGAAAAGTGTTTTAAATTAAAGGCCTTTGGCACAATTTGCTCTTTGATACCTTCTCAATTGTTGTTTGTTTAATTAAAAAAAAAAACATGCAAAAAAAAAATAAAAGAAAATATATAAAAAGAAAAGCGCAGTAATGGAAAACTTTTGCGGTTCGCAGCCAAATTAAATTATGTTCAATTTAATTTGATGGTCTCAGAAACTTTTGTGCGTATTCAAGTATTCTGAATTTGCAATAGCCTTGACAATTTACCAGCTTATTCTTGCTTGTTAAATCCACTTGTTAACAATAATAAGGGTTTTGGGTACTTGAAGGTTGTCCGGGTAACGCTTTGATTCAGTCGGAGGTTAATTGGAACGGGCATAGCCCAAATATAAAAGAGAGTAGGGGTACTACCGAAGCTTACTTTAAGGAAAACGCCCACAGTTTTTTAAATTAGTTGCATTTGTATAAAGATATTTTTTGGATTGGGGAGTGTGAGAAAAACAGCGAGTCAGTTTGGAAATTGTTCTTGATTAAATATTTAAAGAGATTAAATATTTAATCTGTGTCCTTTGGCGGATTAATTTCATCATTAAGGATAGGTTGGGAGTTTATCAAAACCAATTCCGTCTTAAAAAAAAATGTTGAAGAAAAGGATATTTTATATTTTATATATATTTCATTTTTATATTCTCAATTCCATATTGCTAACGCTTCTTTAAGTAGTCTTTTTGGAATTTGTATAGGGACAAAATCTCATCTCAGAAGTTGTTCATAATAAAATCATAATCTTATTCCTGGAAAGTTGTCAAACAAATTTGACGAATTCCAGCTAAATTTGTGCTTATGAGTTAATAAAGGCTTTCTAGCTAAGTTGGACAGGCTATTAAACGATTAGTATTGTAAATGACTGAAGTAATTAGATTAAATAGGGTTTCATTAAGGGTATAGAAATCAGTAAAGAAACTATTTGATTCCCTGCAATATTTGTTTGGTTAAAACATAACTCCGAATATATTTTTTTTTTATTTTTTATTAGATTTGTTTGCTTAAGAGTTGAGACTGTTTTAAAAAAAAAAGAGTTCGTTAAGTCTGCATTTTAATAAGCTTTTGGCCTTGTGCTGGGTAAATAAGCCCAGGGCAATGCTCTTCTGCAGTTGTGCCTGGACACTTGTCAGCCTGTGTCCTTGAGTGGCAGCGTGTGGGGAGATAGCTGCAACCATTTCAGACCTGCCCCCGAAACCAAATGTAGTATATAATCAGATAAATATACAACTGGTATTTTTTTTTTTTTTTTTTTGGTGTATTCGCTATGCAAAGACCTAGACATACTTAATCTGTTGCCAACAAAAAAGTAGTCAGACGCATTTGGCGAGATCAAATCTGCTTAACTAACACACGCACACACACACACACACACACACAGTCAGCGAGTGATTCATTAAAATCCAGGCAACCATAATCTCGCCCATATGTCAACAGTCTTTAATCAGTTATTATTACATATATATATATATATATATATATATAGCAATTATTTGCTGTTGCTGCTGAACATTCATCAGAGCAAACCCCAGCTGTAATTGTGTAAAAATGTTTCGCATATAAACAACAGAAACAACAACAACAAGAACAGCAACAACTGTGAGAGCCAACTGGGCTGATATCAAACAACATGCCTTTTGTTTTGCACTTGAACTTAATTGCAGCAGTGCGAGGCAGAAGAAGAAGAGAAGGAGGAGGAGGAGGAGGAGTAGGAGTAGAGGATAAGGCAGTCGGCAAGGTTCAGCTGAGGCGACAGGCAACAGGGCTTAAAGGGAGCTGCAGCAGCAGAAAATATATAAATTGCATGTGAGCAGGGCAGCCATTACCTGATACACACACACACACACACACACGCAACACACAAAGGAAATAGGGGCCACACACACACACAGAGAATACAGCTTGTTGTGTGTGTGTGTGTGTGTGTGCGTGTGTGTTGTCTCTTGTGTGTAATTAAACAGTGCTGTTGGCATAAAATAAAATATAAGCACAAGCACAGCCAACAACAAGTAAGAGCAAGACAGAGAGAGAGAGAGAGAGAGAGAGAGATTGTGTGTAAGAGAGAGGCAGAACAGAGTATGAGTAGTGCGGGCAAATGAGAATGGGTTGAGAGCAAGCGGAAACGTACAAAGCATAGCATGAAATTTTCTTGTCTTGGCATCCTGTCGCCGGATATGTTGCCTCAATATGGCCGCAGGATGAATGATGCACACATACAAACTAAAAGAGAGAGAGAGAGAGGGGGGAAGAAAGAGAGAGACAAGATACAACTGCAAAACACAATACAATACACACAACACACACTCACACACACACAATCGCATTTAGAGTCACATTCGCAGCTGAGCCGACAGACACAATGGATATTTTATTGTATTGAGCTGCTGGAATTCGATTTATATGGATTTTATACTATATTGCTTAAAATTTTTAGCTATAAAGTATTTCTTAGACCATTAGTTTGACACTTGAAAATTTAGTACGGCAGACAATTGCTTTTAATGTCCTGTAAGAAATGCCCAAAGGGGATTTCAAGAGCAAAGCTTAAGTTAATAATATATATTTGAGTTAAGTTTATTATATTACTCTTTTGTTGTAGATGGCAGAAAGTAAATTAAAAAATCTTTATTTTTTTATATTCAAATATAATAATAATAATAATAGTAATATTTTCTTATTTTATGTTAACTTTATTTTATTTAGAAAGTCTTCTCTGGACTACCATAAATTATCTATTCACTCTACAGGGTATCTTGAATTCAATTATTCTCATTTTAACTGCAAATTTCTTTAGTTTTTGTGTACTTGATGCTTATTGTTGTTGTTGTTGTTGCCCATAAAATGCAATGTATGCACATGATTTTGGCCTGACCCAAGGCGAATGTCCTTTTGGACAGACAAAACAGAAGATGAAGAAGAAGAAGCAAGGACCCAAACTTGGTGCTCAGCACTTTAAAAGGCGATTGCATTGACAAATTGATTTCGAATGCAATTTTAATTATGCACAACAAGACTTATGCAAGCAAAAATAACAACAAATAAACTTGGTCAGTTTTATGGATGAAGAAAACAGCAGAAAGTTTTCCCTAACGCAACTTTCACAAATAGAGATCTTTAAAACAGTTCGAGTTGATTTTATGATTAACTGTAGTTAAATGGGAAAACTGCACTTTGAGAGCTTTTCCGATGAGCACTTTGGGCTGAATCTTAATGCGCATTGAAGGTGCTAGAAGCTGGTGCTTTAATGTGACATTAAGTCATCAAACTACAGCCGAGAGAGACGCACCACAAAATTTCACCCAGACCCAGAACAAAAATTGCCACACCTCCCCGCCCCCCGCCCCCCCGCTCGACGCCAACCGTTCCACGTTCAAACATTTTAACAGCTGTCAGTTTTATGGTGCGTGACTTTTACGACAGCTGGTTGGCGGTGGCCTGAGGCGATTTTCGGAAATCGCTTTTAATTGCCAAATAAAACCAAATAGCAGCGAAAACAACAACAACAGCAACAACGGCAACAAAAACAACATTCATAACAATCAGCGCCAAAAACTGTGCTACATTTTTGGTGCCATAGAAATAGTTTTATTCGTTTGCCGTTTGCCAGCGGCAATAACAACAAAAATTGCAACAACAACAACAAACAAGTTATTGACATTGCCGCATAAATATTATAGTACTGCATTTTATTACATTCTTTAATGCATACAAATGCACATACACACACACACACACATGTATAAATGCCTGCACACAAAAGAAAAAAATTGATTTTAATAAATATGTAAGCAGCAGGCAACTTGTTTATTTTGTGTTTTTATTCAACACCGTAAACTGTGAATGCAAGTGAGATATGCGAAGCTTTAAAATAATTTCATTAAAATTTCTCTGCTTTATTTATAATCTGGATATCGTGTTTATCAAACGAAACACTTATAAAGTACTACTAAAAAATATCAGCTTTAAGATACTTTTCTTAGGCTTTAGATAGATAGATAATAATAGATTTATCATAAAAAACTTTTCTATAAAAACAATAGCCTAGTAATTTTATTTTTTATTTTTATATTTTTTTATTATTGAATCAAAAAGCAAAACAGACAAAATTGTTTATTAGCATTTTCTAACTCGATGTTCCTATTAGCTGCTTTGCACTTTTAGAGTGAAAGCTTTTTTTAGGGATTTCATTATTTTTAATTGAAATAAAATTCTTCTTTTTTTTAAATATTAATTTGATTTATTTACAAGCTGTCTAGAGGAAAAATATTTAAGTTAAGCAACATGTTTAGATATAAGATATACTCCCTAAAGTTAAGACCTTTAGACCATGGCCAAAAGATAACCCAGCCTTTATTTGATTTAAATACACAACTCCTTTCCCACAATGCTTACAAAGAATTTCAATTCAATTTCTTTCCTTTATCATCTCGTTACCCATTTAAGTTTCACTTTAAGTGCCACCTCCAAAATGAAAGCTTGATTGATAGATTTTCATCATATATACATATATACATATATCTCTCTTTTGGCAAAGCCAAAAACTGGCTGCATTTTAGCTGCGTGTATTTTGACATGTGCTTAATAAATTTTAGGGCCGTAAATTGCACAGGAGCCGCAACATTTTGGTCATTTCTGTTGCCATTTGAGTTTTGAACGCATTTGAAATGTGGACAAGCGTTGTTCGACCATGTTGCATGTGGCATGTTGACGCGGCAACTTTGGGGCGGTTGTTTAGTTTTAATGCCTCATTGACGCTAAAGGGAACGCAGCTGTCACGCAACATGCTAAATTTTTATGCAAATAGTTTGTCAAAAACGTTGCGGTCAGGCGCACTCGATAATTGTGAGCCAGACAACAGTACGTATGATTGATATGCACAGGACCACAACAGCGCCACACACACACACAACACAGTTAAAGAGTCTCTCTTTATGGCCGCGCTAAGTTAGCTGTTTATTTATTTTACACTTAAGCCAGAACTGCTAATTTATTAGGGCCACGTGTAATGTCGGCAATTATTGAAAGCGTGAGACAAATAAAAATATATGGCAATATCTATGCAAGACTAGTACACTTAGAGAAAACAAAGCGTAAGCCCTTTATAAAGTCTAATACATTTTTTTTTTGCATTTATCTTTAAATGCATATCTTATAATCTATAACTACAAATTTCAAAGTCTTTATTTTATTTTTTTTATTTTATTTTATTTCTTATTTAATCTCGAACATGTTTCCCATTTTCTACCACTAAATAAATATATTTGCCCGGTGCTGTTTACGAGTAAACATTAAAGCCTGATTTCAGCACATTATTCTTGACTTTTTTCAAAGTGTATGTGTGTGTCTGTGTGTGTTTATATTTGTTTGTTTGTGTATGTGTGTGTGTGTGTGTATACAATCTATATGGCCGCACAACAAATTGCAGTTGCCCGGCACGTTTTCGGCTAACAAATCACAAGCAATTATAGAAATTTAAGAAGAAGACGAAGAAATCGCCAACATGGCCAACAGCAGCTGATGTTGACACGAAACACGAACATAAAGAACAAAAAAAAATAAGAAAGAAAAACGTTGCAAAGGAAAAACGAAACTAAATCGAAAATGCTTACAGATAAATGCTTAATATAATGTGACAAGACGTTCAAATTGTATTAGCCGAAAGTTCAGTTTTTGTAATGGAAAGCTATCGAGTATTTATATGGTGAGTACTTTATTGTACTTTACGTTACTTTACGACCATTGTTTAATGCTTATATACATACATACATACAAATGTATATATGTATATATATACATATATTGTGAGTAAGTGCTACATGAGCGATTATCGCCGTGTTCTACATATTTGTGTTCATTATAAGAGATTAGCGACTGAAATCGTTTTGTAATCCGACAATGTGACATACACATGTTTGTCAATGTATTAGTTAACCAATGTGTGTGTGTGTGTGTGTGCTTGTAAGCTTTCGCGGCACTATAAACTACATTCATTTGCATAATTGCACTCAAGCGTGCTTAATTTGTATTTATTGCATTATTACGCATATCACTGCACGCTAAATACAACAACAAATACAATTACAACAAATACAACAACAACAACGCGAATCAGTCGCGAATTGTCAAGCCTGATGAGCTTGGACACACACTATATTATTATAGTTATGATGATGACGATGGGCATAATGATCATTTAACCATGTTAAGTGCTAATGACCTTTGTGGGCTATTCAAATAGATTGGATTATAAACCTTAACTAAAGTAGTAATTCTAGATAATTAAATACCAGTTGGCTTTAAGTTGCCTGTCACAGATTTTTAAAGTTTGTTCAATTTAATATTCTTGCACAAAAAGTTGTTAACTATACGCTTAAAATATATATAAAAAGAAACGAATTTTTGGCCATAATAAAATTTGATTCCAAATACTTTTAGATTATTTGCTATAGATATATACTATACATTTAATATATAATATATTTTTAAATTGATTCATTGACAGATAATATATAATATATTTTTTAATTGGGCTTAAATAATATAAGCGCTAAGAGAACGATTTAACCTTATATATCTTTTAAAAGGAAAATTTTTAAATACAGAAAATTTTTATACAGAAAGCTAACTTTTGTTTTTTATAATGGAAAAATTAATTGAGGTCTAAGGCATTGTATAGCTAATTTACTAAAGCTTACAAAAATAATTTATTTATGTAAATCCCAGTATAATATTCGATGCTCAAAGATTTGTGGACTCTAAATAAACTTACTTCCAATATAAAAACACATTTTATTTAAGCACAACAATCTTGTAGTATATAGAACTACAAAAGTTCTGAAGTCTCTAAAGACTACTTGACTATCTTAAGCCTGCTTTCAACTACTTTCGTCTCTTCTTCTTCTTCTTCGTTTTAGCACCTTTGACCTCAAGCCAAATTCTCTAGAGGAATTTATTTATTGGCAACAGGTGTCTGGTTTTCTTTTTTGTTGACGCCGATCCAAATGCAAATAAATTTCTTGTTAATTATTTAATTAAAAGTTATATCAGCCCCCCCACACACACATGACACACACACACACACACACACACACAGACAGGCAACTCTTTCTCGCCTAGTTTATATTTTGTTTCAAGTGTAAAGGCAATGTACTAAGGGAAACTTTGCCTCTCTGTGTTTTGGGTTAGTTTTCTTGCTTTTCATTTTTGCATTTAGTTATTTGAGTTACCAGGCAAAAAAAAAACACAAAAAAAAAAAAGCTCGAAAAGTTGTTTGGCTATAAACTTGAAGTTTTTATTAAGTTGCAGCAACTGCAATTGCAATGTTGTTTTTACTTCTATTTAGATTGCTTCAGCCCACATGAAACTCATTCAAATCAAATTACAGCAGACTCCTTTCCTCGGCCACGCCCCCTTTTACTTACGCCCCTCTCAAGCCCTTTCAAGTTGGGCCCGCACATAATTAACGCGCTGTTGTCGACGGTTAAGATTGATGTATATGATTAATCTTTGCAGCACTTTAAAACACACTCAAGAGCTTCATTAATTCTTGCCCCACACACACACACACACACGCACACGTACGCTCACACACACGCACAGAGTTGTGCTCATAAATGATCTTTGTACACCGCACACCTCCATGAGTGTGCAATTAAAAGCTCATTAGCCTTCTGACAATGTTCGCACAGAAGGAATTTGGCAGGATTCTCTTCTCTTTAGAATTAATTTTATTGTTTATGAAAATTGCTTAATACTTCTCCTCAGTTATGCAAAGCAGTCTTAAATGGAAAGCTTATGCTGAAAATTCTGTGCATAATTTGGCTAAAAAAGGGACTTAAAAGAATCTGTTTAATTTGCTGTGAACATTATTCTGTGAAATCATTTATAAGGAGTGTTAAATTGATGCAGTTTCACTGAATGAGTTAAGCTGAATAATAAATCATAGTTTGTCAAATAAACTACACAATAAGACAACCCTATTCTTGTAACATTATTCTTAAAAATATTTAATAGAAAGTAAGAGTCTAAAGACTTAGGAAATTTATATAAAAAATAAAATATTTATATTATAAATATATATTAAATAAATCTCTTTAGATTTGTGAAAAATTGTACTCTTATATATTTTTAACAAAATAATCAACAAGTTAAGGCATTAAAATGTAATAGAGACTAGTGAAAACTATCTGCTAAAATGTTAACAAAATTATTCTCTTAACAGCGGCATAACATTTTTCTGTAAAATAACAGAGAAGACGCCTTGTAAAGCATTAATGAAACTAAAAGAAACTTTGAACACAAGATCTTCCACAAAACTAACAAATTTAAAAACTTTAACACACTTTATACAGCAAATATATCAAATAATATTCGTTAAATATTTCACACACACTTTTGCTGCAGCTGTAAAACGACTCAAGCTCAGATTTCATGAACCCAATTTCGACTCACATTTTCGCAATTTACACAAAAAACTGAGCACTGAATTATCCCCGAAGGCGACTGTCAAGAGCTTTGAGCTCCTGAGTGAAATCTCTTAAGATTTAACCATTGTTTAGTCAATTTCTCTCTAACGTGGCGAAGAGTTCCCTTTTTTTTTGGTTTTTTTTTTGTTTTTTTTTTTTTTTGGTAAAGTGCACATAAATATTTTTCGCACCGCGTGTAACTTTCTCAACTTTTTATTAAATTCCCTTCGTTTTTTTTTTTTCGCTGGCCGCCTGTAACAATCAATTACGAGTCTGGCATTTTATGCGCTCCGACATTTATGGTTATTGTTTGGCAGAAAGAGAAGAGAGAAAAAAAACAACAAACAAACACACAGTCCAAGGCAAAGAAGTGAAAAGAAAAATAAAGTTATTTTTATTATTATGTTTTCGCAAAAGTGCGCGCTGCGTGTTTTGTGGACTATGACCGCAGTTCGCAACCAAAGGTAGGCCGCGGCCGCAGTCGGGCCCAAAAAATGATTGCAAGAGTTAAAATTAAAAGCAAATGTAAAATCATATTTCTATGTGTAAACTTTCGCCCGAAGGGGCTGGCATCAGGACTCGATATGCCGACCAACTGCCTGCCTACTGCCTTCCTCCAGCGCCAAGTGAAACAAAAGTTTTTTAATAAAATGTTTGCGTTTCACGGTGCAAAAAGTTTGGTGCGGCACAGCAAAAAAAAAAACACAAAAAAACAAAAAAAAAAAGCGAGAAAAATCCAGCAGTAACAGAATCAGAATCAAAAATGGAAAACCAGAAGCAGCAAACAGAAAGCAGAAGCAGCAGCAGCAGCAATAGGCCAGCAAAAGGTAATCGAGTATGAAAATTGAAATCGAAGTTCCACGCAGCACACACACAACAACAACAACAAACAACAATCGACAACAACAACAAACAACAAACGATTGTAATCGAAACCAAAGACAATTGCAAGCGGAGCCAACGCGGCGTATGCGTGTTGTGTTATTATTGCAGCCCACACCTCCAACTGAACTAAGTAAACGCTGCAGGGTCCCAAAATCTGAAGTTTCATTGTCAAACGCATTGGTGGAAAGAGGCGGCAACAAAGTAAAATCTAACCATCGTCCATTTAATATTATCGTCGATTTAGTAAATTTGATAAAACTTATCACTGGAGGCGTCTGGCGCTAAACTAAACTAAAAGGCGAGCTGGCCTCGCAGATTGAAAATTTATTACATTTTTATTGCCTTAATGGGCGCGCGATAATCGAAAATTTATTTAAAAGTGCCAAGTTGTCAATGCTAAGAATGGCCCCCGGGGGCGACACCAGGCAAACCTTGGTTCAGGCGTTCCACCATTTGATTTGTGGCAGAAAACAAACTTGCAACTCTCACTTAAAAATTGCCAGACACAAAAGTTGAAAACACCAGCGATTTAAAGATGACATTGAAAATCGTTAAAATCATCGTTGGGCTTTACATAAATAATAAAAGATTTATGAGATAAAAATATGCTTGAAATGTGAAAGAAAACAAATAAAATCAATTTTTAATATACATATACTATAATTGAAATGCATTTATATAAACGATTTTAAGAAAGCTTTAATTAAGTTTAAAAAGAGTCTTTTAAAGTTTTTATAATAAGTAAAGAATAAGAATAAAGAAAGGACCAAATAGCTATCTATCTCTATACAACGTTCATTAAATGTTAACCTAACACTGTTAATTAACAGCATTCTTTAACAGCTGCTACATCTAATGAAGCAATTAACATTTCACCACTGTTAAATTTCACATTTTAACATTAAGACTTCACAAAAAGAATAACAAATTAAATTGAAATGCAGAATTATTCTAACGGATTTGAAACATAAAAATGTGCTCAATTTTGAGTGAAGTGATCATGTTGTAAAGCCGAGCATCAACAATATTTGTACTATTTGCATTTATTTGTGAGCTTAACGTGTTAAGACTGATATAATATGCTGAACTTGTTGTTCTTTTTGCATATAAATAGAATATATAGACACAACTATATCACACGTTCTTTTTTGAACAGACAATGCAAACATTTGTGCAGGTAACCAAAAAAAAAAATAAAATAAAACAAAAAAAAAACAGTTGCAGCGAGAGTTTTGAACGCTAACTCCAGATGTTATGTGGTCGTGAGCAGGTGTGTGTGTGTGTGTGTGTGAGTGTGTGTTTGTGTGCGGTTGTGTTTGTTAACATTGTAAGCCGCTTATGTTGAGCCAAAAATTTTGTTTGTATTTGAAGTTTTAAGCCACAAAATGGCACACGTGTGTGTCTGCGTCTGTGTGTGTGTGTGTGTATAAGCATTATAAGCAGACTCCCCGAGCGTCCAGTGCAAAGCTATGTTAAAATGTCTGCCAAATGGAAATTGGCCCGCTGGCAAATTTTCGCAAACGTAGCAAAAGGTAATTATTACAAAAACAACAACAGCAGACAGCAATGATAGCAAAAAAAAAAAAAGAGAAAAAAAAAGTTGATAGCAGTCATTAAATAAATATTATAATGCTGCACATTCACTAAGATTACAGCGCACATATTAAATATGCTGCATAGCATTTAAATTATTAATTCATATTTAAATAAAGCCAGGCACAAGTTAAATTAAGAGCATTTTCATTTAAATAAATATGCATAAATGAGCATTTTAATCAGCCAGACGATGGACGATGCTTTTTGCACATTCCAACAAACAAATTCGACCAGATTTGGACTAAAATTAAATATGAAATTAAGTGAGAACAAGTTGAAAAGATTCCCATTTTTTTTAGTAAAAATGAAAATTTATAATATTTAAATGATTTGTGTTACAAAAGAACATTTTAAACTTAACTTTAACGAAGCATAAAATTAAAACCTTTAAAGCATTTGTTTTTGGTATTTAATTTAAGTGAATAAAAATATGAAATAGTTCTAAGACTTTTACTTAAAATCAAAAATTTTCCAATTAATTTTATTTGTATTTTCCATACTACGTAAAAAGTAAGCAAAATCAATTCAATTGCATTTTCATTTTTGAGAACATGGCGATTAATTAAAATTATTATGCGTGTTTGTAACTATGATTGCAGTCATTATTTGTTTGGCTTTTTGTGTGGCAACACAGACAGCAGCTGGCGCTTTGGGCAAATAAAAAATATATTTATTTAAATGCATGACAAGACTGGAAATTGACACATTCAATTTGGCGTCAGTTTAGTTAAGTAACGTTAAGTAGCAGCTGCAACAAATTTACCAAAAGGGATTTACAAAAGCGCCAGCTGCCAACTTCAAACTGACAACTGCCAACTGGCGGTCATCATTTGTTGCAATTTAAGTTTTGACTTGTTAGCCTTGATTACATTTTAAAGTTGCCGGCTTCTTGTGAAATGCAAAAACTTTCCTAATACTACAGCTGGAGTTAGCTGAACTCCTTTGATAGTCAGCCAACTCAATCGCGCCAATAAAAGCAAAACTGTTCGTTTGCCAGAAACTGCATTTGCTTACTTTATTCAAGTTGAAAAGAAACTAAATTCAACTCATAATTTGTTTTTAAAATGTAAACATTTAATGTTCTAAATTGCAATTGTTTTAATTATGCCTAATTAATACGCAGCTCTATGTAATTATTATTATTATTTAAACAGCGTTGAATATTTTTGTCCATTTCCAAAATCAAATATAATTTTGCACACTTTTAAGCAACAATTCGTGTTTTTTTAATTGCATAACTAATGATTTAATTTCCACAAGCAAAATGAAACTGATTATTTGCATTGCAAATATTCTCAACGAGGCAAATCTAAAATTCAAGCGCTCTCTATATAGTATGTATATATATATATATATCTATTTACTATATATGTAGGTATTATATTACGTTTTTTGCTTTCGGCTTTTTGCTGCGAATGCAAATAAAACGCATTAAGTTCAACAGTCAGCAGATAAGCGAGCCTCTTAAAGATTATTCGGTCGGATAGAAAACGCTTTTCTGGCACTCGAAATCCTGAAGGATTTTCAATGTGAACTTATTGTTATGGTATTATAAATAAAAAAAATATATTTTGATTGCTCTTCATTTAATCAGACTATTAACCATGTTTTGCTTAAGGAATTTCGCATGAACATTTTAAAGGTATTAAAATAATATTTTACATAATTTAAAAAAAAATAATATTGTACTTTATGTAATGTATATAAATTCATCTTCTCATTGTTAATAATATTAATAAAAAAAAAAAGAAAAAAAATATAAGCATTTCTCTCTCTCTATGCCTGGCTAAACTGACTACAAGCAAATATAACGTATACGCACCCAATTCCACAAATGTTCAGCAAGGGAATGTTTCATTAAATGTAGGCATTTGTTTTATATAAAAGCTTTATTTATTGAATGTTCTAAGCTGTATAAAATACTAAACAATCTTGAAAACTAATTCAGGCACTCCCTGACAAGCATCAAGTATACGCACTGTGTGCAGTTATTATTAATACGTTTATTATGACTTAATGATAGTCTGCCAAGTTATGATATTATAGCTTGAACAACGTTAAGGGAACATAAACTTTCCAATGGAAAACTGAATATTAAAATGTTTAAATGTATTCAATTAGTTTAGTTACTGTTATAAATAGTTTTATATCTAAAGGAGTTGGCCAGAAAGGATTGCATAATAAGCTCCATAAATAACTGAAACGTGCCAACGTTCACATATTGATATTATAACTATTTTGTGCAGTATTATGTATAATATTGCGTATACGCAGCGTATTCATTAAAATACGCCTTTAAAGTGGCCAACATAGATGACATTCAAAATTTATGGAATGCTCGCTTTTCATGAACTTTGAACATTCGTCGAGTCGTTGAATGCTAAGCCTAGACACACAATTTGACAATGTTTAGCCATAAACACGATGATGAGCGAACACCAGACGCCGAACAACAATTGAAATACGGCTCCCAGTGAACATTTTCGAGCTCTTGTTGGCCTTGGCCAGCCGCGACTTGGGCAATATATATATATATATACAAATATATATATATGTATGTATGTATATTCCACTGGGTACTCT
Organism: Drosophila lacertosa; assembly: GCA_004143845.1. Taxonomy (NCBI): domain Eukaryota; kingdom Metazoa; phylum Arthropoda; class Insecta; order Diptera; family Drosophilidae; genus Drosophila; species Drosophila lacertosa. Next base: position 61,443 of record SCDZ01000364.1, read on the forward strand.
AGGACGCCAAGTCGTAGCATTTTTCACACAGGCTCGGCTCAGCGCTCGTTGGCCGACAGCGAAATGGCCATAATGTCATTTAATTAAACGCCTGAGAGCAGTTGGTAGTTGGCTCTTAGGCCCTGGCTGTTTTCTTAGCCACCGTGTTTGGCCGTGGTTAGCGCTCGGCTAAACGGTTAACCAAGGGCTGCTTTTTTTGTTTTTTTTTTGTATATATATTTTATTTTTATTTTTTTTTTGGTGGGCAGGCGTGAAGCAGTCCAGCAATTTACGTTCATTTGCATAGATATTAAAAATTGTTAGGAAGTCATTAGTAGGCATCAGTCAAATGACGCAACCTGCATATAAATGAAGCATAATTTTATTATACGGCAGCAAGTAGGAGATCCTGGCAGCAGGTCATTCGGCCGCTTGACAAATGTCCCTGCCGCACGCAGCCGCTGCTCGTATTAATTATTAGTTTTAATTGCGTTTTGGTCTGGCCAAAAAAAAAAAAAACTAAAAAACAAACAAGCTCCCCATTTCCTTCAGTTCTGGTTTTAAAGCAACTTCCAATCTTTTACACAATTTTTGAGCACTCACACACACTTACACACACACACGCATAAGCCCAAAAAGTTGTGTGTGTGCGCAATTAAATACTTAGACCATAATGTATTTTTCACAAGTTGAGCAATGTTTGACCATTTGGGTTTTGTGGGCTGTGGTCAGAGGGTGCCCCCAATGTAAATTATACGCAACAAAGCAAACTGATGTGTGCGTGTGTGTGCGTGTGCCCCAAAAAGGGGCAACTTCTGCCACAAGTCAAAAGCTTAACCGCAAGCAATTTTATTAAATTTGCTACGCAAATTTTCAGGCTCAGCTAACGAGAACTATTTCGAATGTATCTCGTTCTTGTTGATGATGTTTGTTTGTGTATTTGCTCTTGCTGGCTTATCAAAATTTTGTAATTAGATTTTTCAGGCTGACGGCACCTTTTGGAAAATGTTCGCGTCGCGCCTCATCTATTTATATGTTTGCGGTATTTCTCTTTTGCCCATTTGCGCCCAAGTTTTTGCACTTAGTTGCTCACGTTCATTTCGTGCTTTTCCCCCTCCTCCCCCTCCCTTCCTTCATTCTCCTCTCCTGCTTTTGCCCACATGCCCATCCATATCCAGTTCCGTTTCCGCCGCCAAACGTTTCGATATTAAATGGTGCGCGTAATTAGATTTTAAATTTATTGCTCTGTTCGTTTTTTTTGTTGTTGTTGTTGTGTTTGCTTTTCGTTTTTTCATTTCTATTTATTTGTGTCTGCTTTGGTGTGCATAACAATGCAAATGCTGCAATAAATAAATATACAAAGTGTGAATGCGAATTCAATGGCGGCCGCTCCCACGGGGCGCCAAAGACAAACAAAAATCGTGGGCAACAACATTTTTACAAATGTATTTTTTTCCTTGGCTGGCCTAAAATTTAACACAAAAATGTGCTCTAAACAGTTTGTAGTTGAAGCAAAAAATAACTTTAAAGTTTTATCACTGAGAAGGAAGTTTGGTTTGGGGTTTAATTTAAAACGAAAATAGAAACTTTATATTGGAAAGCTTTTTCTGTAAGTGAAGGTGTTAATGTAAGAACTTTACTCTAACTTTACTAGCATATTCGATTTACTTTAAATCCCAAACAAAATTGATTTAAAACAATAATTAATACAAAAATAATCATAATAACATTTAAGTTTAAAAGTAAGAGTGAAATAAAATGATATATTACATATATATCCTATTGGTTTTTTAGTAAGGTTACTCGATTTAATTTATTTGCGAATAGATATAGAAGGAATCGAATATCTATCTACAGGCAATCAAAGTTTCTTAACGAATAACTCTACACTGTTAGTTAACAGCATTCGTTTACAGCATATTTATAGAATGAGGAGATAACATATACATTTTAATTAAAATGTTTACATTGACTGTTAGTTAACAGTTTTCAACAATCTTAAGTTAAAAACGTAAGCATTTAAACTAAACTTAAGCTTTTATCAAAAGTTTCTTTAAAAGAAATCATAAGCAATTGCGTAATTATTTTCTTTTACTTTTTTTTGCTGCTTTTAAGTTATTTGGCCATATTTAAAACTTTTCTTAAATATTGATTTCAATTAAAAATCTGCGCTTATTGTTTTGTCATTTGAATTGTTATTTACATATCATAATTAAATAAGCTTAAAAAAATGTCCGATGTCAAGCAACAAATCGCTTATATTTTTTTTAGGACTCATCATCAAATGAAGTGGATTAAAATGTTGTTGTTTTTTTTTTTTTTTGAATTCAATCAATTAAATGCAATTAATAAAATTTAATTAACTTGCAAATCTGTTAAAAATCGCATTATTAATACCCCGTTTTTTTTTCCACTACACATGCGGGGTTATTAATAGTTTATCTTGGCGGAGCCCGCGCCTCTATTAAAGCCACACACACTCGCGCACAGCTTGCACTTTTGGCCACAATAATGCGGCCTTGTTGCCCGCCACCAAATTCATGCAGTGCAACTGCGACCGCAGCCAACTGACAGCGGTGTGCACCGCCGAGGGTGGTTTGCGGGTGGCTCCACTAACTGGCCCTTAAATGATAATAAATATATGAGGGGGGGGTGGGAGTTGGGGGGTGAGTCGTGTTGTTTCAAGCGGCAACGTTGGCGGCATGAGTAATGAGCGCTTAATAAGGCGGCATGGCAATATTTTGCCAGAGCCAAAAGTTGGGTCGGAATGTGCCACAAATACATATGTACATATTATAATTTACATATTGCGAAAATATTTATGCACATTAAATATACGCACGAATGATGGAGCGAGTAAGTGCAACAGTTTGGCGATGGCATTTTTTGAAAATTTCATAAATCACAGCACGGCGGCAACTGTGTTAAAAACGATGAGTCGACGCTGCGTCCTGTCAGCTCAGCTCAGCTCAGCTCAGCACGGCTCGGCTTGGCTCGGCTCGGGACAGGACAGGACAGGCAGCCTGCCAGCCTGCCTGCCGTCGGCATTCAGCTCATATCCTGGCCATGATACGGCGCTCATGACGTGTGGTCTGCCGGAATGAGGAAGGGGAGGCAGGGTAGCGGGGGGAGCGGGGCCTGTACCGGTCGTTGTCTTAACTTATTTACACATGTTTAAAACGCAAATGAGCCGTAAAGCGCTGATAATGCAACAAACTGACAATTGACGTTTTCAACTGCTGCCAGCGTTGCCAGATTGTTAAACAAAGCGAAAGAGGCAAAATAAAAATCTGGAAATTTACCTTTCTACAACAAGCCCCAACATTGTTTGTTAACTTTTTCGAACTCGGAATCTTGCGCTAATTAAAGTTTAACAGAATTTAAAAATAAAAACACAATTAATAATAAATTTGAAGAAAATTTTGAATGCTTTTAAGTCTAAAAAATAAAATAAAATAAAAGAAACAAAATCAATTTTTTAATTTATGTAATTTGGCGTATTCAAAAAATTTGTGTGAACGATTTTTGGAGGAAGTCATCAGCTTTAAAACTAAACGAAATTTGTAAGACAGCTAAATAATATTAATATTTTATCTAATGTGGTTAATTATATTGATCATAAATGTTGCCAAATTTCGTTTATGCGAACAGACAAAAATTGCAAAAATCTCATAAACAATTTCCAAATGGTAAAAGCAAACAGAAAATTACCTTAGACAAATATAACTAGACCTAAAACAAATTTTATGTTGTATGAACTCAGCTGCTCATTTCAACACATATGTTAAAACTGATCAAGATTAAAAGTAATACACTATATATGTTTTTATACTATCTACTTTAAAGCCTAGATACAATTTTCCTTCAAGCGGTACCAACACAAATTAAACCCGCAGCGAGGGCAAACGAAAAGTAAATAAATAAATAAAAACAACATATATAGCCCGGGGCTAACATATACAATTTTGCAACTACATAAGCTTTCGCATATAGCGAGTATTTACTTTATTTTGTTAATGGCATCAGCTTTCAGATTGCAGATTGCTTTGTGCTCGCGGCAGCCAAAGAAACCGCGAAAGTATTTCATATCACGCGAACTCTGCGCGCAGATAGAGTCATTTCTCTTTTGGTCCGTCCAATCGGTTGGTCTTCCATCTGTCAGTCCGTCAGTCTGTCAGTCTTTCTGTCTGTCTGTCTGTCAGTCTTTCTGTCTTGTGCATGCTTGCAAATAGCAAACGAGACACACAGGCGGCGGCAACAATGCTGCAAGGCAGCGAGTCAAATGATGCGTTCGCATCCCGCATCCTGTCGATGAGTGGCAGGAATCGCAAGCTTTCTCTACATATAAATACATATATATATATATATACACATATATATCAGGACGATGAACCGTGTGCCCGAAACAATGGCGTAAAATGTGTTACGGAAACCACAGCTGAGTGAACCGCCCGAGAGTACTGGGCTTAAATCGTTGCCAATTCCAATTCCAATGCCAATGGCCAATGGCCAACGGCAGTCGACGGGCCCAATTCAGTAGGCAATAAAATTTTAACGTAAATGCCGCGCATTTTAAATGTGCGTATGCCCAACAGCAACAAAATGAAATTGAGATCCATTCTTTTGTGTTTCTTTTTTATATTTTTTTTAATTTTTTTCATCCAAGTTAATCAACAGTCATACTCAATTTGATCAAACTGCGAGTCACAGGAAGTCCGCAGATTGGCTAGATTCTTCACTTTGATGTGAACACACGAACGACTGGTCACCCTGTGCGTGCAGTGCTGCCAATCTGTTCGAAATTTGTAGCAAATTTCAGTCAAAGATTGACAAAAAGTTGGAATGGAGCAAATGTTTATTATGCAAGCTATTTTAAATTTTTTAATATAAAAACAGAAGCTAGCAAAAGAGTGAAGTATATAATAATAATTGCAGTGCTGCCAATCTGTTAAGAATAATAATAAAATAATAATAATAAGTAAGAAACATCTTATTTAGTTGATTCCCTTAAGCAATCTCTATTTCCAGCCTTTTATTTTAAAATCAAAAGCTGCCACACGAATAAAGGGTCACCCAGTATTAAATTTAAAAATAGCTTAAATTTAATAATAAATTTAATTACAATAATATTAAACTTCAAAACAAAACATATTATATGTATATATGCACACATAAATATGGTAGACACATTAATTTATATATATATATACAAAAACTCTCTTTCACACACACACACACACAAATATGCTTGCTCATAAAAACTATTTTGCTTAATATTCGATTGTTATGAAATTTTCTAGATATTTAGATGATATAAAGATAATATGCACAAGCGCGTGTGAAATATGTGACGCTGTCTGCAGCTTTTATAGGCACTGAAATTGAGGAATTTTATATGCATATAAGTTAACCTAAAACGGGTATATCGGTTTAAGATTCGATATGTGCCTTGTGGTAATTAGAATGCACTTAACATGCTGTTAAATAACATTATAAGAGACTCCTCTTAAAGTGTTAGCAGCACAAGCAGGCACAGGGTGTACAGGGTATAACAGCTTTGGAGTTGCAAAGCAAAACATACCATACTTAAGTCTATTATAGTAAGTAATGCTGTTAACTGACTGACTAACTGTCGAGTCGATCATACCCCATCTAACAGCAACTAGTTACAGGGTATTAGCCCCAGCGACAAAACAGGTCAATGGTTGAGTGCGTAAATTTGCTCGACTAGGGACTTGGACACACCAAAGTGTTTTGGCCGTTCTATATTTTTTTTCTCTGTCTTTTTTGTGTGTCATAAAATTAACGCTTTATGATATGAATAAAGGCATAAGGCGTCTCGATCCTATCGCGCAGTATGAGAAGCAAAAAATACTGCCACTCATAAGGGAATAAAATGTTTAGTGTTAAATTACAGAGGATAAGTGCTTAAAGATGTCGAATGACGAGCTTATTATTATTTACGTGCGCACATAAAATGTTAAAGTAAGTTAAGTTAAGTTTTGGGGGAACTCACTGAGCTGGGCGCCAGCTGTCATGTGAATAGTTAAATACATTTAGTTGTGTATTTTTGTACTCGCAGGCAGTTCTCATGTCATATGTGGCATATAAGTAATTCGAAGCGAACTGAAATTAAAAAAAAAAATAAAATATTCTTCCATTGGTCGGTCGGGCGTCGGTTTTAAATCCATTTTCGTAAAGTGCGTGCAAAAACAAAAAACACAAACATACAAACAAACAAAAAAATTTAACATTCGTAGCACAAATATATATATATATATATGTATATGTATATATGTTCATACAAGCAAACATATAATTAAGTATTAAGCAGCATCGGTAAGAATGCTTTTGGCCAAACAGAACAGCTTCAATATGCTGGACAGCGACTCGGAACTGCAGACGGACACGCTGTCCAGCTCCAGCCAGGAGCTGAAATCCTACGCGGACAACGCCACGTGCAAGTCAAGCAAACAGCAGCTGGTCCATTTGCCCTACAAGCATCCTTTGGAGCATACCTGGACATTGTGGTATCTGGAGAACGATCGCAGCAAGAGCTGGGAGGATATGCAGAATGAGATAACCAGCTTTGATATGGTCGAGGATTTCTGGAGTCTGTACAATCATATTAAGCCGCCATCGGAGCTCAAGATTGGCAGCGATTACTCATTGTTCAAGAAGGGCATTCAGTAAGGGTATTCATATTTTAAATTTAATTCATTTCTCTTTACATAAATGCAAATGCAATTATTATCGTTATAGTTGCTTAAATTAAGCTTGTTTAAGACCGCTTAAACTTAAAAGATTTCTCTGCTTTTATTAGGCTCTTTATTGTTTACTTCCTTTAAAAATCATACAAACTAAGTTTTGCACTACGCCCACTGTAGGCGTGGCATAAAGTCTTTTTAGGCAGATTACCGAAGACCTGCAAAGACCCCCAAGTCAGATAAAGTAAAATAATTTATTTTTTTTAACAATATAATTTCTTCATGCAGTTGATTTCCTCTAAGGATAAAGTAAACTAACTTCTTGATAAAGTTTTAAAACTAGATATATTAAATATTTTATGCAGTTTACCGAAGATCTTCAAAGTTTTTCTCTAGGCAGGTTTTTGGTTACGCCCACAGGGGGCGTGGTAAATGGTTCAAATTTATTTATCTTTAGTTTTAAAGCTAGATACAAATCGTTTTCTTTTTTTAAGGACTGTCCAAACTAATTTCTGAATATATAAAATTGTTTCAGTTGAATTCCTCTAAGGTTCGTCTAAACCAACTTTTGGATTGATTAAAAATATTTAACTTCCTCAGATTACTGAAGACCTTCAAAGTTCTTCTCTAGGGTATTTATATTATTTTTTTTTAGTTTTAAAGCTAAATATATATAGTTTACTTTTGCCTTTTATCTAAGAATTGTCTAAACGAAATTCTGTAATTAATTAAATACATACATATATACGACTTCATCAGTTTTTACAAGCACATTACCGAAGACCTTCAAAGTTTTTCTCTAGAAAGTTTTTTGGTAACGCCCACAGGGGGCATGGTGAATTATTAAAATTTATATATAGTTTTAGTTTTAAAGCTAAATATATATAAGGCAGTTTACTTTTGCGTTCACCTAAGGATTGTCTAGGAAGGTTTTTGGTTACGCCCACTTTTACTCCCCTGTATTGGATATTATGTTTAGCGGCGATTGCAAATGTTTTTACTATTCGAACCTCTCCCCCGTCGCAGACCCATGTGGGAGGACGAGACCAATAACGATGGCGGCCGCTGGGTGATCAGCATTGGACGTTGCAGCAAACTGGAGCTGGACAAGCTCTGGCTGGACGTGGTAAGTGCTGCATTTGGTGGCAGGAACTGTTTGTGACTGCTGCAGCTGTGTTTGCCCGCAGCTGCTAATACTGATTGGTGAGGCCGTTCAGCATACGGAGGAAATCTGCGGTGCTGTCATCAACTTGCGCAGCAAGAGCAACAAAATTTGTAAGCATTCAAGTTTCGGTACAATTTTACACACACCGCTCAATGTTCATGTTGTCAAATTGTTGTTTGTGTTTGTGTGTATGTTTGTTTTGGTTGCAGCGATTTGGACCGCCAATGGGCACAATGAAGCGGCCGTCATGGAGATTGGTTACAAGCTGCGTAAGCTGCTCGGCTTGCCGCCCCACAATCTGCAGTATCAGATGCACAAGGACTCTATGAGCAAGCAGGGATCTCTGGTGAAAGCCGCTTACATACTTTAAAGCTCTATATATATAGTATATATATATATATATATATATATATATATATATATATATATAGTTTTTCAGCAGCAGCTGTTACTTTCACAATCCTAAACGCCCTCGCCAAAGCACATATTACATCAGCCCCCCGCCCTTCACCCTCCCCCAACCACCAACCCTTTTAGCAGTTGACTGCGCGTGTATTCCATAAATGTAAAAAAAAATAGCTATCGATTATTATTAGTGTATATGTAAATGGTTTCATTAATAAGATAAAAATGTTTTAAAATTTTCTGCAATAAAGCAAGTGGAAATAAGGCAAGTTTCTGCGTTTGAAATTGATAAAAATACTTTAAAAAAAAACAAAGAAAAATTTCAATTGTTCATCCTTAAGATTTGTTGGCCTTTTTTTTGTGAAACTAAAAAATACTGTCAAAAAAATACTGCACGCTTGATGGAATTTTATGCAAACATATGCGGCACTCGAGCTGCAAATAAATGCGAAAAGTAAAAAACTATTTTGTTAGAAGTGGCACAGACAGTGGCTGCAAAAGATATATGCCCACTTGGCGGTTGGCTGGCCGAGCGCAAAACTCAAGGCAAAAAGGGTCAACAACAAAGGCTGCTGGCAACTGTGGCAACTGTGGCAAGTGGCAACTGTGGCAAGTGGCATCGTAAATTGAAACAATTGAATTTTGATGAAATATGCGCCATTCTATGCTGCACATTCAATTGAAATGTCCGCCCACTTAAAGGCGGGGCAAAGGCAGGGCAACATTTCAATCAACATTCAAGCGGCACGTGCCACACACACACACTCACACGCACGGCAGCGACTTGTAGCAACTTCATTATGAGGCAAGTTAAGTTGACAAAACTATATCGTCGTCGTCAAACTTGCACCTGTCTGGCCGTGCAACAATCTCTGTCTCAGTTTTAGCTGTCTCTCTCTCTCTCTCTCTCTCTGTCGCATTTTGATGGAGGCTTAGCCTGAGCTGGTGGCAGCAACGACTGCCACTGCGAGAGGGCATCAAAACCGCACACGTGCCACATGTCATGCAGCTGCTTTCCGTTGCCGCCGCCAACTTTGACATATTGCCAGCACACACCCAAACACACGCACACACACACGCACACACATACATACATACACAGGACGCGCATTATCAGCTGCCCAGGTAAAGGTTATCCTCCCCAATTTCTCCTTCTCCTTCCACTTTCCCACTTTTGCTATGCTGTACAAAATTTACAAATTAGTTGCTCGAAACGTGACTTGAAAATTGTTGCAGTTAGTTTTTTGGCTTGTTGCAGCAACAGCAGCAGCAAATTTGCAAATGTGTGCTGCACAACTTTTGCAGCATGCAACTTAATTACTAAATAAATAAATTATATTGCAATTAGTTAAGTTCTTCTTGGATATAAATGCACATGTGCGCTTGTATATTTTCATATATATACATACATACATATATATGCATAATTGATGTTAACTGTAATTGTTAGTTTTGCGTTTTGACTTGGTGCCACAATCGATTTATTTTTGCATGTTTGTTGCTTTGTCGCAAGTTACAACAGGGTGACACGTGTGTGCCCCTGCTTTGGTGGCGCCCTTAAGCTTATTTATTGCTTACAAGCGTCTGGCAGCAGAGGCTTAACATGGCCTGATCGCTTACAGCACCAAAGGGAGTCAGACTGCTATGTTAAAGAGTTCTTAATGTTAAGCAGCAACTTAAGCTTTATGAAGGTTTTTAAGGTGTTTATAATGCTTAGCAACATTTGAAAGCTTAAGCCTTAATTTAGCAGCACCAAAAACAAGTCTTTTTATTTATACTTTGAAACAGAGTTTTTACTTAAGCTTTACATGTGCTGATCGTTAACAGCACCAAAAAGAAGCCATGGTCTGTTATGTTATGTTATGACTCATTTGGCAACTTTAACTGATCGCTAACAGCGCCAATGTAAGTTAGCTTTACAGACTGTTAACTGCCTTACTAAAAGTTGTGAACTGCTTATTTAAGTTATTATATTTATTGTGCTGATCAAGAAAACTATTTAAAGGAGTGCGCTCTTAGCTTTCATTCCAACTGATTCTTAGCACAACTTTTATGAATGTGCCCAAATGTCTGTCTTAAAGCAATTCAATTTAGTTAACAGCCTTAAATGTGATCATTAACATAGCGAACATGTGAGCGAAAATGAAAATGTTGTAAACAAATAGAAAATGTAGCCACACAAGTAATTATTAAGCAATATTTCGCAACTTCTAGCACACGTTCACACTGCGCAAAAATATATTGTGGAAAACTGATTTGCAGTAAGGCAATTACTGGTAAATTGCCAGATAATCATGTACAATTAGAATGTGTCGAGCAACTATCCAAACGAATTGTTAAGTTCTGCTTTTGTTTCATTTTTGTTTTGGTTTTCTTTTGTTGTGGCCCGCCCGTCTGGCTCATCTCTCACATATATCAACACTTTTCATGCACTGCGCACAGAACAGACACAGCTTCAGATTCAGCTACAGCGTCAGCTTTAGTTGGGTTTTTATTGCCATACCAGCTGACCCACAGCACCGCCCACCCCAACCCCACCCCACCCCAATCCCTCGTGCTAGGCTAACCTTTGCTTGTGCGGTGTATTGTTGTGGCTCGCAGTTGCTTGTTGGCGGGATTTTTATATATTTTTGGCAAGCACAACGAAACGAAACGAAACGAAACGCAACGCAACACAACATAAAAATAAATTGCACTTCTGACACTTAAATACAGTTGAAAAGTGGAGCGGCATAAAGAGTGGCAAGGTGGGCGGGGCTGGCGGTCAGAGGCAGGCAGAGTCGCCGGCAGAGTCGCTGGCAGAGTCGGCGGCAGCGACGGACACATGATTAAGTGGAGTTTGTGGTTTTGCTTTTGCGCTGGGGAATACGCATGTAAATCTATTTCAGTATACATTATCGTCGTCCAGTTGAAGCTTAACTTTTATCATATAATAAAATGTAATTTTCCAACTCGTAATTCTCTGGTAATTAGAATTTATAGCAATCTTAATCGTTTTTGGCAGCCCGGAAACACTGAAAGCCAACTTCAAGTGTGTGTTTGCGTGTGTGTGTGAAAGAGAGAGAGCAAGAGAGAGAGAGCGAGAGAGAGAGAAAAGTATGTGTGTGTATATTTGTATACGGGAAATTTATTTTATTCATTTCACTGCAAAGAGAATTTCATTAGCTGAATGAAATGTTAGAATTATTGTTAATAAAATACGCAGCGCGCACCTTGACCAAAAACTTTCGAGCTAACCACATCAATGTAAAGTATTTGAAATTAAATATTAATAAAACAAATTCCATTCATACAACCGACCAACTTGAGGGAATTTTACGTTTCACAAATTTCCATTACGAATTAATAGGAATTTATGACGCCCGCAACGACACAACAACAACAACAACAACAACAACAAGGCGCCAGAGACTGGCCTCACCTCAAAAAATATAATATATATCTATGAAGATACAGCAAGAGGCACAGGAGAGTAAGAACAGCGGAGAGAGGGAGAGAGTGCGCTAGTCTGAGACTTGCTGCAAATATTTTTGGGCTAAAAATATTATTGCTATTCGAAAATTGTAGTAGCTGCTGTGCCCCACAGCACGCAAAATTCTTGTGTGCCCTCCATATGCCCAGGCTGGAATGCCTGCCCTCAGCGAGTTCTCAAGAAAAATATAAGAAAGAATTAGAATTCAGTTCAAAGGGGACAAAGTATAGATACCCTAGCGAACTTATAAAAGAAAATATAAAAAAAGAAAAACATTATTCGAATTCAATATTAGGTAAATAAAGCTGGTAAATGTTGTGAAAATTAAATATATTGGTCAGACAAAATCCGATTTTAATCCTATTGAAGCTATATATGTATGCTATAGTTGCCGTATATTTAAATACTGTTGTCTATTTCAAAAGCTTACTTACTTTTTTTAATTGCCAAGTTTGGCTGAGATATTTACAAACACACAAAACAATAAATTATTTTTTCATAGATCTTTCCAATGAAAGCTACTAGATACAGTAGTCCAATATTTCCAATATATAGACTCCATAATTACGCCAACTTTAATTTAAGCAAGTCTCAAAAAACATAAAAGTTCTTAATACAAAAATTTATTTTGCTGCAGATCAATTCTATGGTAGCTATATGATATAGTAGTCTGATATTAATAAGATATTGTCAGTATTTATATTATTGCTAAGTTTTTAAATTTTTTATCGTCTAATTCTAAGGCAGCTATATATAGCTAGTTATAGTATTCTGATCAGACAAAAGTTTTGAGATAAAGTATGAAACAAGCACAAAAGGCAAATGAACTTATATTAAAACATATATATGTATATATATAAATACATATATCGATCTGGAATATATGTTTATATACTATTAGAAACTACAACTGCCCTTTGTCTATTACAAACACGTGCATGTCCTGCTTAGCTCATTTGAATACAGATACAGGGTATAAAAGCACGCTCAGAATGCGACCTGCCGTTTAATATGAACATACAAATATATATACATATATATAGATATATATTTATATAGTTATAGCCTCATAAATACATAAATATGCTAAGGGAAACAACAATAGAAAAGAAAGAAATCGTTTTGGCCCTTTTTGGCCACATTTTATAAGCAAATTCAAGACGGCATTTGAACCGAATGAAACTATAAAAAGCGCCGCAAACCGCATCAAACGCACTACGGGATATTAAGCACAAAAGTTGAACGAAAAGATTTCTTTCTTTTTTTTTTTTTTTTTTTTTTTTTTTTTTGGGTAGCAGATCAGAGCAGCGAAGCTTAACCTAATGAAATAAAGCACTTGCTTGGCACACACACACACACACACACACAAACACAAACACGCACACATACGTTGGTGTGACCTGAAACCCAAAAGCTAAAGCTAAATGCAAACCTTAGCATAAGAAGTCAGTCATGAAAAGCGTACGTGAGCAATGAAAAAGTCGCAAACACTTTATTATACATATACGCAGGCGGGAGAAGAGTGGGCGGTGCCGGGGAGGGGCGTGGCTGCCACTGAACGGTACGCGCTGCGTATACGTAATATTCGCCATGTAGATAAAGGGCCAGTTCGCCAGCCAGTCAGCCAGCCAGCTGATGGAGAAACAATGAAAGAGCGCGACTGTGTGTGAAGTAAACCGACAGAGAGGAGAGTGGGGAGAGGGGAGAGGGAGAGGAGAGAATGAGATGGGGCGCTTCACACTCATTACTCATACGCCGCGTCATTGTGCCACACAGCGTCAGATAAAGAGCAAAAGACAAAGGAGCCCAAAAACCGCACGCAGGACAACAGCAACAACAACAATATGAACACCAGCAAAAGGACATTGCCAATGCACATAATGACAGTCAGGACTTGCTGTGGGAGGGGAGGAGAATGGGAGGGGGGGGGGGCAGAGTTGAGGTTGAGGGCTTCGCTGCGTGCCGTAGCTATTTTTGTTGGTATTTTGGTATTTTGAGCATGTTCACGGCAGCTAATGCATAGTTTATGGCGCCTATTGCCGAAAAGTGTTTTGGCCCCAAAATAGGGTCAAGCGTTGGACGCGCGATTTAAAGCTCAGCTGAAGTTTAGGCCAAGTCAACGCCTTTTTACTGCCAGCCAAGGTTTGCATATTGTCATTTGAGCGCAAAACGGAGGCGTATACTTAATTTATTAATTCAACAGAGCAAATCATTGCGAAAAGAAAGCTATGTGAGAAATATTTACTTTTTTGGGTTTGTCGCCGATTAAATACCCTTGTAAACATTACGTTTATTCGTAAATTAATTTACTTTGTTTACTATACGCACTTCGAGCGGGTATTTAATAAAAAATGTCTTTTTATTTGGTTATATATTTTTATAAAACTTTGGCAATGTACTTTAAACAAATAAACACTTTTAACTGAATGTTGAATGTGAGTTAAGAGAAGAGATAAAAAAGTTTTTCATACAAAAACTAATATTTAGAACGATTGTTTCTATGGGAGCTATATGATATAGTTGTACGATATTGATCAGTTTCGGATCATATAACAGAAATATAGTTCTGCTTGCTTCGTTTAAGTATAAATATGATTTCTTTAAATGAGATATAGTCAATCAATCAAACCGATATGTTTTGAGTTGTATATAAAAGACACATTAATAGATAAGATGACTAAGTTTTAATAAAATATATTAAGAAACAAACAAATTGTTTAAACTAAAACTCAGTTTTCAACCGATGGTTCCTATGGCAGCTATATAATATAGTATATAGACGGATTTACATAAGATTCTGCACATATGTTTTTGTGGAGTTTGAAAAGAATAATTTTAGAAAAAAACAAATTACTTAAAGAAAAACTTAATTTAAAAATAAAACTGATTCTTTCTATGGCAGCTTAATGATAAAAGCATGCGATCAATCCAATTTTGAGTTATATATTGACATATATATTTATTAAGATGGTACCAAAACTAAGGTAAAAGGTTGCCTTTAAACTTACTAAGGTGGCTTTATCCAGTAAACTATAAATACGAAGCAGATTATAGCATATATCTTTGGACAGTTATGTTACAGATTGAGTGACAAAATAGTAGAGCTCTTCATGCGGGCCACTGAGAAACCCTCAATCTGTGTGGCCAAAACGTGAGTAAACTGGCTAAGCCTTATGGCTTATGGGCCGACACAAAAGCCCGGTGAGGTCGTACAAATTTTTTTTGGCAGGAAGCGAAATCGAAACTACAAAGTGCACTAATTTGAGGTGTCGAAAGGGTCGAAAACCGCACGAGCAGAGAGGCTTTGATGTGCGCTCAAGGGTTGCCAGGTAGCAGGATAATCTAATCAAACTGGAGCAGGACCTTAAAATCAAAAAAAAAGAAAGGTTTCGCATTATTTCTTTATTTGTTTATTCGTTTGTTTGTCCCGCAACCCACACACGCGCACCTATTAAACATTCAAGTCACACACACAGGACAACAAAGTGTTCTGTGTTCTGCCTGTATAAATAAATATGTATATATATAGTATATATATATAGAGTCTATGTGGTTGCTTATTTAAATATATAATTCGTAGCGCTTGTCAGCTCGCGGCAACGGCTGCTCATCTTTTTAATAAGTATGCAAATGCCAAGTCCAAATTCGAGTTGTTTTTGGGTATCTTCTTGTGGATTATTTGCTTGGCGTTTTTATTTTAGAAAATTGTGCAGAAAATTTCGCGTCTTTGGCCGCATTGTGTCTAGACAACATCACGAATTCATAAGCGCCTGTTGACTCACAAAAAAAAACAAAAAAAACGTTTGCTTAAAGGTAAATAGAAGGGCAGGAAAAAATAGAGAAAGAGAGAGAGAGAGAGAGAAACTAGTGGAGGATATGAGAAGTTAGGGCAGCTTTTAACGAGTTTCATATAAGCAATTACGGCACATACGCCTCGGATTACAAAAAGAGAAAGAAAGAAGGGCAACAGTTAAAAAAAAGCATTTGGCCACAAAGTAAATCGAATACACTACAAAAAATTAGCAAGCTAAGAAAAAGTTTTTGTATGTAAAATTATAAACAAACTGAATAACAAATGCTGTAAACATATATTTATATTTATGTATATATGACTTCACAAATTTAAGAGAACCTTTTGGTTAGGGCATTTTTAAAACTGCGTCTGCATTATGGTAACTTAATTACAGTACATGGTGCTCATAATTTGCTAGCTATGCAAGCCGTTGGCCTATTGTGTTATATGCAGATATAAGCCAGATATGTATGCAAGTAAATAACTATATATATGTATATATATATATTTGTATATAGCAGATGTCTGCTGCTGTTGCTGGTCGCTTACTTAAGCTAAAAGCTTTTGTGTATACATTTTAATTAATGTGCAACATTTAAATGCACAGCAAATGGCGTTAACATCGTTGTTGTGGTCAGCTGCGGCACAGGTTGAAGAAGGTACGAAACCAAACTCGGTTACCAAAAGGTGGCTGGGGAATGGAAGGGGGAGGGGGAGGGCTTTAAGCATTACTTTGCCGGGGAGTTCAACTTTTGCCATGCGTGTGCGTTATAGTTAAAGCAGACGACAGATAAACCAGTGTTAAGCACAAATTAATGGCCTTAATTTATGCACAGCGAAATTCCACACTTACAACCAACCACAGCAGCAGCAACAACAACAAGAATAATAACTCCCATCCCTCCCCCTTTTTGGCAGCCGCGAAGCTTTCGCGTTCGCGGTTTTTAATAACTTAACAAAAATGTATTGCCGGCGACTTGCAATGCCGGCTAATTAGTATTTAGTAATTGAAAACGCACTCCGCCACTTGAACGAGCATCGACATCGATAACGATAACAACAACAACAACAACAACGAGCTGGCAGAAGCGTGTCTGCATCGCATGACTTGCACATACCCTGTTCGACAATAAATTAATACAAATAATATATGCGGAAACTTACTTTAAGCAGACAATCTGCAGGTTCTTGGGCAGCTTTTGCATTTCTTTTCTTAACAGAAACTTCTTTAGTAAAAATTAATTTATGCTTTTATTACTATAAGATAATGTGTGCTTAAATAGATATAGCTTAGAGGCCAGCTTGGGATTAAAGAGAACTTTATAAATAAATGCTTGAAAGGTTATTCTAGTCAATTGAAATTAAGTATTAATTTATTGACAATTATTCTTTAAATATTTTGTAATAATAAAAATATTTATTATTTAATTATTATTTTATTTTAATTTATTATTTATCTTTTGAATTTTTTATCTATTTATTATTATTTATTTATTATTATTTATTATGTATTTAATTATTAATTTATTTATTGAATTATTTATTTATTTATTGAATTTTTTATTAATTTATTGTATTATTATTTTTATTATTTAAAGTAAGGTTTATAGCTTTTAAGAATCCATTTGACTATAATTTAAATGGCACTGAATGTTCATAAGTTTTGTTTTACACAAACATTTAGAAAAACTCAAAGTCGTCGTTTTTTAATTGCTTAATTGCCTAGGAATTAAGAGAAACTAAAAACTGAATAAATTAACTTATCTTTTTATAAATAAATAATGAAATAAAATAAATAATAAAATAAACAAATAATAAAAGAAAATAAATAAGGTCTCTAAATAAATCAATTTATCTATTTAAGGATATAATATATATATAATTACAATAGAGAAAAAACAGATAATACCTCTTTGGGGTTGGCAAAAAGCAAATGAATAATTTATTGCTCTTCCCAGGTTCACAAGCAACTAACTGCATAACTAATTCCACAGCTTATCGAATAGGTAGACCCCATTTTGTGATACATTTTCAATTTGTACAGGGTATGGCAACAAAAACGCGAACATCAACGGAACCGTGGGCAATGTAATCAGCACTACTTAAAGCCAATTAGCCGCAAATATGGCCGGTAAGCCCTCGCTCGCATCAGCGACAGCCCCACTGTGGAAATACCTGCCCCGCCCCCTTTTCGCCCCCCCCCCCCCCCCCTCCTTGTGGAGCGACCACAGGCAGGCAACGCTGACTCTCAATGGGGCATGAAGCGCGTCCGTTCGCATTTGGCTCGTGCCACGCCTTTTTGGGCACGTTTGTGGTTCGCGATGGTGCGGCTCCTGCTGCTGCTGCTGGTGGTGCTGGTGGTGGTGCTGGTGGTGGTGCTGGTGCTGGTGCCGGCGATTTTGTGATATGCCGCGCGGTTCGTTGCCAGCGACATTGTGTAAACGCCAAACTGCATTCTCAATGCGAGTGTGTGTGTGTGTGTGTGTGTGTGTGTGTCGGTGTGTGTAAATAATTGGCAACATTTGTGCTGGGCACAAAATACACTCTAACACACACACACACACACACAATGGCCACGCCCCGCGACACGCCCCGTTGGGCAACATTCAGACGGCACACAGCGAAATGAAATTTGCAAAACCCTCAAAAGGTGTTGACAATTATTTGCATAACAAAGCTGCTGCTGCTATTGCTGCCATTGCTGCTGCACTGCAGTTGGCCAACTCTAAAATTTGTTTCATAAAATCAACAATCGCGGCTTTAACTATAAAGCTGGAAATGAAATTAATTTGGGCTTTTTTTTTTTTTTTTTGATTTTTAATGCTTTAGGGAAAATTAATTGACTGCAGTAGATTTTCTATTGATTCTGAGCTTGTCAATGTATTGTAATGTTAGATAGGAAAAAAACCTGTTTAACAATTATTCGTAAGCAAGAGTTTATCCTGCCTAGGCTAAAAGTAAATTCCTTTTTTAAATAATTCATCTTCATTGAGCTTTATTTTTAACATACAAGTTAGTTTTTAATCACAAAAAGTTTTTATGCAAAATAAAATAAAAAGGCAAGGCCATGAAGATTATTTTCATTCACTGTTGTAAAAGACTTGATGGCAATTTATATATATCACTCTGCCTATTAAAGAAGTGAACAGCTTAAAGCTTTATTATTCAAAACTGACAAATAAAAAATCAAAGCTGTCTTTTATATTTGGCCAGCACATAAAAAGAGCATTCATGAATGAAAAGTCCTTTTCTTTGCATAAAGTAAAACATCTTTTGTAACTTTATCTACGTTTCCAGGCAACACGGAAATAAAAGTCTAAAAATGTCTCACGAGCTGCAGCACTTGAATGGAAGCTGCCAGCTGTTAATTGCATAATAAACACATAAGCCTGGTCAATTCAACTTTGGCGAAAGAACACACAAATAAACACATTCTATTTTTTTTTTTTTTTTTTTTTTTTTTTGGTTTTGTAGCCAAATGTTGAGATTCATGTTAGCCAAAAGCGCCAAAGAGATAGAGACTATAATTTGCCACAAAAACTATATATGGCAACGCCCACAACAGCAACAAAAAAAATATATATACTCTGAATGTGCCACGCCCACCGCTTGTGGCACGTTCATAGGCGCAACGAAATTTTTGAGTAACAACTTTGCTGCGTGACACGAATATCGAGTGAAAGCACGAGGCACTTATAAAATGTTCAGCAGGTTCCAAACACACGTCGCATTGTGAGTGTGTGTGTGTGTGTGTGTTTGCGAGACTAATGCTAATGATGATGATAATGATAATGATGTTGGCCGAAAAGCGTAAGCCAAAAATTGCGACACATAAACAAAAGGGTTATGTGTGTGTGTGTGTGTATGTGTGTGTGTTTAAAAGCGCTAAACAACTTTTTAAGGGGCCAAATTAATAAAGCTGATAATGGTTTTGATTTCTGACAAAAGCATAATAAACATAAAAAAAAAGTTTTTTTTAAATTGTTTTCCGAATCTATTTAAATAATTTAATAATAATAATAATTGTTGCTAAAAAATGCATTAATTTGTCCATGAAAAGCTTTGAAAAGTTGATTATTCAATTTATACGGTGTAATAAATTATAGCAAAATTATACCAAAAAAAAAAAGGTTTTTGTACATACTTTAAGAATCAGCTTTTTAACAATTACTTGACTATAAAACTAAACATTTAAAACTAATAAAACAATAATACATTTTTATAAAACACTTTAAAATTAAGTTGAAAGTGGATTGAAAGTAATTTAAAAATGTTTTAAATTAAATATGTTGACTATATAAACTAATTAAATTTTACAACAGCTTCTTATTTACTTTGACACGAATGTAAATGTAGCTTTAATTGCTACAAATTTTTTAAATTGTAATTAAGTATAAATATTTGTTGAATAGAAATTATTATTTTTGATTTTATTTTTTAAACTTACACCAAGAAAATTGACAACAATAAATTCTTTAATGAACTCAACAAATATCTTGAATTGAATTTAAATAAATTTATTTAATAAACAAATGCAAATAAAACGTACAAAAAAAACCCTTCACAAAACTTTACAAAGTTATCTTTAAGCAGTAAGTACTGTAACTATTTTAATCATTATGTTGATCAACAATCATTTCACATAGATATACGGATTTAAAATTTGTATTTTATTTGTCTTAAGTTTGCACTTGGATTGCGGTTCGCGTATTTCATCTTCATTTATCAGGCAAAAGGAAAACCATCAACGGCGACTTAGCCGCTCAAGCAAACTGATGTTGACAAATTTCCAACCATTTTCTATTTATTTACCTTTATTTAAACATATATATATATATATATATATACAAATGTGTATGTGTATGTGTATAGTAAATGTTTGTATTCCCTATTTCTGCTGTTTGTTAACTCATCATCAACCATCATCGTGACAAAGGGCTCAAATCTGTCACATTCGAAACACGTGAGCGAACATCATTTATTTTGTTAAGGGCTGCGGCAAAGGGTGGGGCGAGAATTTTCCTAAAACTGTAAATGTTTTTTTTTTTTTTTTTATTGGCCTAGGTGTGCGACGTTATTTGCTATATATGTATACATTTATATGTATATATGTGTGTGTGTGTGTGTGTGTTTGTACCTTGTCAAACGCAATTGGAATATATAAACTTTGCCAATTTCAAATGCAATTTTTATATATATCTATATTTTTTTTTAGTTATTTTCTCGCTCTCTTGTTTATCAAAATTGACTTTGATCAAACAATTTAAAACAACACTTTAAAACGCATCAATTGGTTATTTATATGCAGCAAGGGAATTTGACTAGTTGAATATTTAATAGTACTTAAACACGAGTTTTTAAATGAGTGAAAGTGTCGAACTTAAATATATCCTGTGTTTAGAATTGAATTCTAATTCATATTAATAAATATTTGGAATGTGAAAATGATACTTATAAGCACTTAATATTATATATATTATACATATTTAAATGCATTTAATATTTACTATATTCCTATCAATTCCATTTTAAAATACTCATATTCAACCCTTTTAATATAATTTAATGTTTTTTTTACAGGATATTCATTCACATTTTAAAGGCTGGCAATTTGTTATACATATTCCATGGAGACTTAAACTCTATATAAACTATGTATAGACAACAATTGAAAAATGCAACTTTAATGAGTTATAAAGAACCAACAAACAAAGCCCCCACCCCGAAACAACAACATTTACCCGGGCCAAAACTAAAGCGTCAGCCTAAACTGGTCTAAAATCTGTACCGGCATTTAGGGCCACCCATATTCATTAGCAATAGATTTCAACTGGCCGCACAAATGGAACAAAGGATGTGGGCTCTTTCAACTGCCGGCTGGCTGCATCAGTTATGGGCATAGTCATTAAATTTTGTTACCATTGTGAGCATTATTTTTAATAAGAGTCACAGTTCGCTTTGGTCCTTTGGTCGAAAGTGCTTACTTACGATACACTCTAAGCCACTTAACATGAGTCGGTAAAGCCAATCTCATTAACAGGCTTTAATTTTGAAAACACACTTAAGTACTTTGGCTACCCTGGGTTCTATAACTACACTAAGCGGGAGGGAGAGCGAGAGAATGGGGGGAGAGAAAGAGAGAACGAGCGACAGATGGAGAGATATCTAAAGAGAGCCGCAACCTAGGCAAGTCTCATCAAGAGCGACAGCGGCTACACTGAGCGAAAAGCAAACGAACTTTGCAACTTTAAATAAAATAGAAAAAGGAAAACATAAAAAATAAAATAAAAAAAACATAAATTAAATTTTGTTTTAAGCTTTTCAGTATTGATTGGAAATGGCATAAATTTTCTCTCAGTGTAGCCAGCATAGTCATTTAGTAGTCTACTTAACTCGTCTAAGGATGCTCCTGCCAGCAACAGCAACAACAGCTTGAGCAGCCCTTTTGAGTTGCCAGGACGCGAATAAGGAGGACGACGACGACGACGACGACGACGACTGGTGACAGCATTTGTTGCTCAGTTCCACGGCAATCTGTCCAGCCCTGGGCCCCCTTTTGCACCCCCCGCCGCCCCCCCGTTTAGCGTTGTCTTTGGCGCTGTTCAGTTAATGAAGCAAAGTTCACACAGGTACGACTGCCCACGTTCTTTTGGCCATGGCTAACACCCAAGTCTTGGCTGCTGCTGACAGCGGACGGCAACAACAATACGAACAGCGAACGGAATTGTACAAAAACAAAACTGAAATTAATTGGTTTAAGTGGCTGACAGTAAATAGAATAAAGATTTTGCTCCCTTTTGCAATTTGCAATTGAACGCGTTTTGAGCAATTGCCATAAAGTTTTCAAACTTGCAGCTGCCATTTGGCCAAGTTAACTACAGAAATAACTGTAAGTATGCATTGCAAGAAAAGTGACTTAAGTTTTGATTAAGTAAGCATTTTTTTTAACTTAAGTTGTTGGTTAAAGAATGTAATGTAATAATTAAAAGAATATATTGGAAACTTTAATGAGTATTTTACATATATATATATAAAAATTATGTAAAAAGCTGACTTACCATTAAGTAAATAAAATGTATAATAAATAAACTATCCAATGAATTAACCTGCAAGCAAAGTAAAATTGGATATAAGTTTCTGTTAATTTATAAAAAATAATTAAAATATTCAAAAAAAATAAATAAACTTTATGTTTAGAATATAAAAGATAATTTTATACTAAATATGCAAACATTTTTATAACTTATTAAAATATGTTTTTGTTAAGCTATCTTTTTCTAATAATATATAAATTAATAATAATATTTTAACGTAAGTTTAGTTCGCCAAGTAATTAAAGCAAATAAATAGTTTTATTTTATTTTCTATCTAATAAATTTTGTTTAACCTGCCAACTACATAAATATGTGTTAAAACTTTACTTTATTTTTAGCTTAGCCTTTTTAGCTACTAACAAAAACCAATTTAACATTCTCAAAGCTTTTGATTAGCATTCTTCGTTTAACAAAAACAACGAGAGGACGGCAAAGCACATATGCTCTTTATATTTTTTGGGTATTTATTGTAATTGGCCCCAAGTGATTTGAGCACTTAATCAAATCATTGTCACGTATGCGCCCTGAGCAGCGTATCCTTAAAGCAGGAAATTAATCCTTGTGAACTGCATTTGAAGGTCCGTCCATTCGGGAGTTGGAGTTAATATGCTAAGTGAAGGTTTCTTTTTTTTTTTTAAGGGGGGGGCTATGCGCAAAAATTTTTGCAATTGAAAATTTCAATTTATTTTCGCCTGCGGCTTTGCAGGCGCAAATTTTATTTTGCAAATATCTTTGAGGGCTGCGTCTTTAATTTCCGGCTGGGCCAGGGCAAAAAATAAATAATGCATGGCTATTTTGTTAGGCAAATACATATATATATATATATATATATTCAAATAACAGCTCGTGTGTGAAAATTTGTTATTAATTTTTTTCTTTTATTTTTTATTTTGTGTAGGCAAAGAACAAAGTTTTTGCTTTATTAAAAAAGAGAACTTGGCCACTACAAAAATTGAGCCAAGTGGCCATGCAAAACTGGCCAAGGTCGACCCCGGGAGGCCACGCCAAAGGCGCTAGTCACGAGTCACGATTCACGATTCAGCAGGTTCAGGAGTTTCGCCCTTAGACCAAAGAGGACCTCGCCTCAGCAGAAGGTCAAGCAGCATTCGCGTTTCTTTTGGTCTTTTGTTTCAACATTTTTGGTTTTCATTCATTTTATTTGTGCGTATTTCTCTTCTTCTTTATTCTTTTTTTTTTTTTGTAGCCTCTTTTGCTGCATAAGTAAGTTAAAATGGCTAGACGAGGCATTCGGCTTTAATGTTTTCCCAGCGCATTCACTTAGAACGTTTGCTTTGATGTTTTGCTGATCAAAACGAATCCCTTGCAAACTTAAATGGTCTTTGGGGTAATTGGGTGCCGAAATTTGCACATAAGCACCTAAATACTTTACAGGCCACCATTTTTTTTTAAATTAAATAAAATTATTCACCTTTTAAATGCTTTTTAATGTATTTATAAAAAAAATTGATTTCTGTTATAATAGAAACTTTTATACGGCTATGAACAAAAAACTTCCAAGCTGCTAAAAACAGCCAATCAAAAACAATTTAATGCTTAAAGTAAATCACATGGCAAGTATATCAAAGAGTAATCTATATAACATATATGTAAAAAATAAGAGAGAAAAAATATTATTCGTTTTATTAACGATGCAATTAAGTGAATTTATTTGCTTTCAGCTGAAGCTATTAAAGTTGAGCATTACTTACACTAAATGTCTGTTTAATTTAACAAGTCAAGGCCTGACATATAATCATATTACCATTATAATTAAATAACTATTGTTGACATTAAAGCTGCCAACAAGCAAACGCATGAACACGCACACAATCAATACAAATACAAATGTATTGCCAATCAGTGTTAAGAGACCCCTACAGATATAGTATATATCTGTATATATATACGAGATAAAAGAGCAGACAGTCTCAAAAGGCTTTCAGCTTTTAACCATCAATTTTCATTGATTTTGTCAATTGCCCAAGCAATTTGGCCAATTTCAAAAGAGAATTGAGCTGCTGATGAGCGCCCAGCTCATCGGTGTCCTTGAAATTAATAATATATGTAAAATGCTCGTTCGTTCTGAGCTAACAGTGACAGCATAGCTGACAGCGTCAGGCTCGTTAGCATAACACAATTCTGTTAAATCAACCCCCTGTTTGTGTATTTTAAGTGGCAACGTTTGCAGCAAACTGTTCCCAGTTGACAGAGGGGCTGAACAGAGCTCTGCAGCTAACAGGCCTATGTTAAGGCTAAGCAGGGAATGTAAGCTGTTAGCGTACTGGGAACTTAACAGTTTTATGGCAGCAGGGGGTATTGCGTAGCAGGGGCAAAACTTTGACAGCGCTTTTGTTATGTTATGACCAGGCGCTGTTATGCTTGCTCTATATTAGCATATTGCTTAACATTTGCCTGTTAAGCAACTGAGAGTTTCATTGAATTTATTGTTTTAAATACTTTTCAAGTAAGTGCATAATTAAACTTAATCATTTACTTTATGACTTGGCATGACCAGCAAATAAATAAACCACATTTTAAGTATGACCATGCCCAGGTGCCTGTTCAGGTGAAATTGGGAACAAAAAAAATAATTTCTGCGTCTGGTCAACTTTACAGAAATATAGTTCAAGCATTGGCACAAAAAAAAAAGAGGCAGCCCAGGGGAGGCGTGGTTGCCATTTCGATAATTAAATGTATGCAATGGAGAACTTCACATACACACACACACACTCACATGTGTGTGTGTGTGTTTGAGTGTGTGTGCGCAATGTGTGCGCCATTAGTGGTAAAATGTTGTACATTTTTATAGTGTGCTGGAATTATGCAAATTGAACCGCAAAAGCGCTTTTAAAATGTTTTAAGTGCATTTGCATGAATATTTTGGGGAGACGGCACACATCGAAAGAGCATATATAGCATAGATGCAGAATGAAAAGGGTGTATGTGTGTAGGTATATGTATATGTATGTACATACATATATATTTAATGCAGGGAATGCAATGTGTGTCAACCAATTTTAGCGAAATTGAAATTGTAAGCGACGACCTTCTCGACCCGGACCTAGACTCAGGTCAAATGCCAAGCGACTGGCCAAAAAAAAAAAAAAAAAAACTAAGAACGATGTGAATGACAAGGTTTAGGGGTTGAAAGAGGCTTTATTGAGACGCAAAGGGTAGTAAGGGTATTCTTTAAATATGCATAACGTCGATGAAAATGTTTAAGAACCAGCTTTAAATCTCAATTAAGGGTCAAATTCGAATGTTGAATCTCAAATGAGAACAATATGTATACCCTGTGTACATATTCTTTATTATAGAGCATATGTAAAAAGTCCAGTTATGTGCGAGAAGGGAAGAAAATAATCATAATAATAATATGTTTTAAACGTACACTCTATCATAAAAGTATTATTGAGTATAGTTAAATTTATTTACAGGTCATCTGTTAGTCGTTTAATGCTCTGCTTAATGCTTTGCCTCTTTTAGTTAATGTCTCATTTGCCAGATGAACATCGCCTTTGCACATTGAAGCCATAACAAAGACCCGAATCGACAAGTCATCATCCAAATAACAACAAATATATATATATATAAATATATATAAAAAAGATATGTACTTCATATTGTTATGGGCTCAACGAACTGTTTTTGTTGTTGTTGTTGTTGTGGTTGGGTTTCTTTATGTTGTTGACTATAACCAGCAACTAATTGAAGTGCAGCGAAGCAGAATCGTTTGCCAATCTCTGTGATAAACCATGCAGAATCGTACTTCGAGGCGTAAATTAAAAATATAAGAAGCGAAGCGCTACCAAGAAAGCAAAGAATGGAAAACCAACCAGCAACAAGCAAAAAAAAAAAAAAAAAAATGAAGAAAATATTATTCAGAGCGAGTGAAGAGAAGAGAAGAGAAGAGAGCGTGCTCGTGTTGATTAAATTCAGTATCAATCAAAAGTTTATGGCCTCAAAAGTCATGGGGAAGATTTGATGGATTTTCGAGCCAGAGCTGACTGTGTGTGTGTGTGTGTGCGTTTGTGTGTGTGTGTGTGTGTGTTTGGTGCCGCCTCGGGGCCAAAGGCCGCTTGCTATTGCGATTGCGATTGGTATTTGGATTTGGATTTGGATTGGGAATCCAAAGGAAATCATTGCCAACGCCGCTTGATTGCTTGCCACGTTGATATCTTTATATAACGGGCCGTTTGTATTTGTGCAGCTTCTTCGATTTTGGCCTGGACACTGCAGGCGGAAACGGAAGCATAGTCTGCAACAGCAGCAATAGCAATAGCAATAGCGATGGCGGCAGCCGCTCAATTTGGTAATGAAGTCCTCGTTCTCGTTCTCGTTCTCGTCCTGGTCGTTGTCGTTGTCGCTGTCCTGCCATTCGCCTTGTCCTTGTCGCCGTCCTGTCTTGCTTCATTATGTTTTCTTTGGCGCTGGCATTACAGGAAAATCATTAGGCCACGCCGATTTGGCGCACTGATTGCACTCAACTCGAAGCAGCAACAACAGCAGCAGCAACAACAGCAGCAACATCAGCAGCTGCTGCTGCAACTGAAGCCTTTGCTGGCGCCTCAGTTGCTGCTGCTGCTGTTGCTGCTGCTGCTGAAGCTGAGGCAATGCTGCAACAATTTACAGCAGCCGCCGCTGCAATTAATTAAATTTTCCCTTCGATGCATGTTGTCTGCTGACGCCTTTTCCCTTGCCCCGCCCACCGCCCACCGTTGCCTGCCTTTTGGTCTGCGTGCGGCTTAAATAAATTAAATGTATGTAAAAATCATTTTAAGTGGAAAATTAACAAATAAAATGGTTCTAGTTGAAAAATGATGAACATGAAAAACATCCTGTAGAATCGGACAGAATGTTTAAATATCAGGGCAACTTTTTTATTTAAAATAAGTTTAGAAAATTACAGAAGTTAACATCTTCTTACAGGAAAAATGTTGAATATTTTAATAAAAGCTAATAATATATATAAAAAGATCTATGCAAAATAATTTGTATATAGTCAAAATAGGTAACAACAATCATGTAAAAAAAATGTTGTGTTTTTAAATATGAATTCATCAAAGAAAATTCATCAAAGAATGCAAAGGAAAAAAGAAGAAAAATCATTTTATTACTACCAAAGTTACTAAAGTTTGATAAGAGTTCTAACTTTTCATATATATTTAAATAATTAATAATAAATTTAATAAATTTCGATACATTTCTTACTCAACAAACAGAATCAATCGACCCCAGTTCAGTTTCAAGAAAGTAATAAGAGCGTATAAAGTGCAGAAAGAGCTTTCACTATAAATTCGCGATGTCTGTAGGTAAAATTTATAACAATAATCTTGTTAAAAGATGTTCATAAATGTTGTGTTTCAAGAATTGTAAACAGAAAAATATTAAAGTTTCAATCATTATACAAAAGGTAGCCAATTTAAATATATATTTTTTAAATAGTTCAAGTTTAAAAGGAATGTAGAATATGTATATGAAAAACATTTTGGTATAAAATAGCAAAATAAGTTTTAAAAAATATATTTTTTAATAGATGTATCTGAAGCTGATAATCATGAAACAAAAATAAGCTATTGAGTGATTTAAATATTTGTTTAATTTCAACAAAAGTTACAGTTAATAGTATATGAAAAGGAATCTACAGATAAAAGATACTCATTTTTCCAGCACAAGCGAAAAAGTAAAAGTAAAACATAAGTAAAAGTAAACTTAAATGAGTTACAAATCTGAATAAGGAAAAATTTAATTTAAATAAATTTAATTTAATTTAATAACAAATTTAAAAGGAATACTTTCCAGCTTAAACAAATTCATATAAATGTTGGGAGTAAAAGTAGACTCTAAATATGTATAAAAAGTTTTAATTTAATAATAAAAAAAAAAAGAAAAACATTTGTAAACATCTTCTAAGCTGGCAATAGGGCATCTGTCGGTCGAGCACGCCCCTCCCCGAGCGCCCAAAATGTTCATATGTATTTTGGTGTTTGCCTGCTGGCAAATAAATCACGTGCACTTATTTATTTAATTAGACTAACTTCTTACAAACGAATAATAGACACATACACACAAATTGACTGTCTGACATGCCACGAGATTGATTAGCTCAGTGCTCGGTCGGCAGCTTTGCAGGATGTGTATGTGTGTGTGTGTGTGTTTGTGTGTGTGTGTGTTGATTGTTTTTGTTGGTGCTTGTGGATTGGTGTAAATTGTGCATGGAAATGTAACTTCTGCCTCTGGCTGCTGACATTATAAATCACCAGTGAAGAGCGACGCAAGCGGCAGCAACAGCCGCAGCATCAGCAGCAGCATCAGCATCAGCATCAGCATCAGCGGCAGCCACCAATTCCACATGGCAAAAACAAGTTGAACTCATTAATGTAAGTGATTTTTCTTGCGGGCGTTTGTTTAGCCCCCGAGAGGAGAAGTTACGGGACGAAGCCTTCTAAGACCTGAGCGAGCCAATGCGGGCGCAATGGAAATCATCTTTTAATTTCAATTGATTTTGCTTGTTGCCATTGCAAGTTGATTGATTGCACCGATTTCTTATCAAAATCTATCTGACGGGGCGTGCGCGCTTTTCTCGCTCAACTTTCGCTGCGTATTTTGTTATTTTTGGGCGGCTCAGCCAGCCTTCTAAGTAATTGCACTACTACTAACCGAATGCCACGCCTACCGCCCACTTGGCCTAGTTGTTTGGTAACTACTTTGGCGCAGCCAATTACTTGTCTTGTTAGTTTACATAAATTCAATTTGGTTGCGGGCGTTTTTCCCTGTGGATTTTGTAATCTTGTGAAGCGTGGAAACAGTTTTGCAAATCTTTGAGGTGAACAACAAGCCGAACTAAGTGGAGTCCTTACACTGCTTTGGGTATTATAGCTTAGTTTGTTACAGCTAAGAGCTATTGCCAGAGTTAAGAGCTATTGCGGCTCCGAAGATCTTCGATATGGCAATTTGAGTTTACCGCCATAGAAATTGTATTTTCAGGTTCTGGAGTTACAATAATTTAATAATATATTTTTTTTCTTTCGATCAAAAATGTCTGTACAAATTAACAATTTTATTTATAAAAAATTTTCGAGTCTCAAAAATTAGTATAAAAATCAATTTTAAAAGTATTTTAGAGGGCGTGGATTTTTGGTTAAAAATCACGTGAAAACGGAAAAGAATTTGACGTGTAAAATAACTAAATCCATATAAAGTATTTTTACTGTAACTTTCTTTGTCCTTTTTCAGGATTATACCAGCACGAAAATTCAGTTAAAAATGTTTTGCACATAGCATAATTATTTAACATGAATATTGTCTTTATTTCAAAAAATTATTACTGATTTTAGTTTGCTTATATTTAAGCCAGTGGCTAAAACTTGTCAAGAAACTCCTACTATATTAAATAACTCAAAGAGAATAGTTTCTCTTTAAATGATTCGGTCTTCTTTGAACAACTTTTTCGCTACACAAGTCAATCAATTTAATTCCCTATTTAAATAATAATATCAATAACTTCTCACGCCTCTAAAATAATTAAAGGTACTTAATTAATTTGCTGTGCACATTAAAGAAAGGAATTTAAAGGCGTTGCAGAGGAATGTGTAATTTATAAATAAATATGAGAATTATTCATTGATTGATTAATCGCATTTTAAACGTGTTTTCATTAAATGCAAATTTGCATTTCGCAAATATTTGGACAGCAAAAAATGAAGAAATAAATGTTAATGTATATGATCAACAATTTAATTACAGTTTAGCTTTGTCAAACAGAAAACATACTGAAAAGTTTAAAAAGGGTATTAAAATTTTTAAATTTTAAAAACAAAATGTAAAAAACAGCTGTCACCCTTTCAACTTTTCGTTGAACACTAAAAACTAAATGCCGCCGCTTAAAGAAGCCATTTTTTGGTTTCCTCGTTTTGCTCACCTGCTGTCGAGGTCAATGTGAATGAGGGGGCGGACAAGGGGGCGGGGCGACGCCCCTAGCTGCCACAGACGTCGTTTATGTGTGCAACGGTTTTTTGACAATGGCGCCGTTTGTTGCTAATTGAATCTCAGAGCGCGTCCCGACGCCGGAAACGGAAATGTCAATGGCAGCTTAAAAATGGCGCCCGCTGCACACGCGGCAAATGTGCGTGTATGCGTGTGTGCGTGTGTTCGTGTGTGTGTGTGCGTGTTAGACATATAATTGAATATTGAACAAGGCTTTTAGTGTTGAGTTAATTAGCGTCGCTGCTGCGAGGCGCCGAATAAAGCCTAAAGTGCCGCTTGAAAGCTCAATTATGCAACAAAAATGGGCGCCACAAATAAACGCTGAAAGAACGCACGTCGCATTTGGGCTTAGAAAAAAAAAATAAAATGAAAAGAAAAGAAAATGGGCAAAACAGAAAAGGAAGAGAAAGTAAATAGAAACTAAGAGTGATTGTCTGACTAACAGTTACTCTGTATTGAATGGAGTTGTTTGAATGAAAGAACGACTTCTTCTTGGCAGTAAGATAAATGGATTTTGGAATGTTAAGTATTTAAGTGTATTTTTTTTAGTTTAAAAATTTTGTGTTCTTTTACCCAAAATGGTTTTAGATTAAAGTTAAGATAAAAAGATTAGACAGATAAAGACACATATTTATATCTTATACGATTAGGGTTGTGAGAAATAAAGTTAGGTAAAGGAACATTGTAAATTAAGGTTAGTTATTTGTGAACTAATAATAAGCTAAACATTAGCCTAGCTTATAAGGCAGGATTGCTTAAGGAGAGATTATTTATTGAATTCATATTGAAGCGTTCTCTTCTAACATAACATATTTCTAAAAAGTTAATTTTTTCAGCTTAAATAATCATTAAAGCTGTTGGCAACTGCTTTAAATTGTTTTAACATATGACAAACAAAATTTATGCTTTATAAAATAATTATTTTATAAATTTTTAGTCTAGCCTTAAGAGTAAATAAAGACAGTCTTTTTTGTTGGTAAATTCTATTTTTAGCATTTAAACAGAGTATTGCGTGGTCGTTTACACAATACTTCAATGTTTTCAAGCTTAAATAAAATATTCTCGAGCTATCTATAAGCTAAAAGAAAGCTAAAGAAAAAATTATATATGTATATGTACCTATCGTAATATGATATAATCGTATAAATACTTAACAAGTCATGTTATAAATAAATAAAAAATGGTAAATATATGCTTAAATATAATTAAATTAAAAAAAAAACAAATAAATAAAACTGTACTTTCCAAATTTATACAAAGCGACAAAAAGTAGCTCTTTTTGATAAAAAATAAACATTTATATACATATATATAAATATACTTTTATATATAAATAATTAAGACCTCAAAGCTGTCCCCTCCGTTGAAATGTACATAAAAGGAATTCTAATATTTTGAATTCATTTTAATTGGTCTTAAAACTAAAACGTTTGACTGGCCGTCATTAATTGAATAATGCGAATTGAAGCAGCGACAAATGAAATGCGAATGCGGCGACTGCATTTTTAAACGTTGCATCAGTCGTCAATAACTTGGCTAAATGGACAAAAGGCCGCATTTTAATTGCATTTACATGTCCTGCGGCTGGCACAAAGTTTTTGTTGTTTGTGCTTTTGTTTGTTGTTGTTGCTGTTGTTG
This sequence comes from Drosophila lacertosa, assembly GCA_004143845.1. Classification (NCBI taxonomy): domain Eukaryota; kingdom Metazoa; phylum Arthropoda; class Insecta; order Diptera; family Drosophilidae; genus Drosophila; species Drosophila lacertosa. The sequence goes on from SCDZ01000364.1 coordinate 93,682, forward strand.
TTGTTGTTGGCAGTTGTTTTTGTTGTCGCTGTTTATGCACTGGCATATTGAGTCTTTTTGTTTGGCCTCTCTCGCAGTTTATTAGACTAATTGTAGTCTATGTTTGTTTTTGTTTTTCAGTGTGTGTTTTTGTGTGTTTTTGTGTTTGTATAATTTTGTGTTCTTTGTAGGTCCCGAGGCGAACGCTAAATGACAAGTTCAAAATGCCAACGTCAATGCAAAAAGCAATGTAATTATGAGCTATTTTAATGCTCTTAAAGTCAATGCGCATCGAACAACAAAACAATGCACAAAAATCAAGCGGGTAGGCACAACTAAGCGATACCCTGGGGCGCAATGTTAAATAAATTGTGGTTTTAGAATATAAAATAATTGTATACATTTCAATATTTGTGTTAGGACAAGGGGAATTTATTATGTGCTTATTCTGAGTAGAAGTTCCTACGAGTTAAGTAATAATGCTCTCTTGGTCAGAAAATGAGACCCCAACTATTTTATTTGACATCCATAATTGTATCTATTTTAATCATTTGCTCAAAGAGATCTTCCATAATAATTTCCCGTATCTTTAATAATTTAGTTTAAGGTCTAAAAAATCCAATTTCCAGATCAAACTACATCACTTAAGCTACTTTAGTCTGTTTCTTAAAAACCAAATAGTTTTTAGGATATTTGTGTATTATTATTTTAAATAATTTGATAATAGTAATTTATAATATGATAATAATTTTAATTATAATATATATAATTTATATAAAATAAAATAAAATAATAATTTCTTACATGATAATTTATAATTATTCTATACATAAAAGTTTTTATATGCATAATATTATTATATGATTGCTGCCTGAAACCTCCTTCACAGAATTCCCTACTCCTTTTCAACTAAAAGCTGACTCAATAACAAATACTATATAAACATATATTGCCTTTAGTGCACACCATAAAAAACGCCCACACATTCAGCTCGAATAGTTACAGGGTATATAAAGAGCAGCTGGTGCTGGTTTCCTTTGCCGCAACGCGTTCTTCTGGCTGCTGCCACGCCCACTAACAGCCCAGCGTACTTGTCGTTTAAAGAAGAAGAAGATGAAGAAGAAGAAGAAGAGCGAGCCGTGTATTTTACTTTAATTGACATGTGGCCGCCATTGGCCACTTTATGGGTTTGTCAGCTTGGCGCAATAATGATGAAAAGCTCGCAATATGTGAATTGGCCACTTCTGTTTGCGTTTTTCCGGTTTTCCGCCCGTGTTTTTCTCTTCTTTTTTTTTATTTTTTTTTATTAGGGACTGCCTTCGTACAGCCTGCCAAACGATTAAAGTCAGACCTTGTCGTCCCATCGAAGGTCAAATAAAATCGATGCTCTGTGCGCGTAAGTATGTATTAGTGTATGCGTGTGTGTGTGTATGTGTGTGTATTGCGTTGTTGTGTCACTTTTGGGAAAAGAATTAACCTTAAAATTAATGGCGTGAAAAGATTTCTTCACTGGCGCTGCTGCAAATGCGGGCCTAATGTGTCTTTAAGTTGAATCCTTGCTTAACGGACACTCGAATCGGTTGCCAGGACGTTGCCCGTTATTGACATACAATAATAATAATATTAGGCTCTAGCTCATTATGCACATTAACTTGAATGAGATTTAAGTAGGTATATATACTACTATATATACACATACATAATTACAGTTAATAATGGACATTGATATGTAATTCTATGCGATAACAGACGCTTTAGTTTTGATTGTAGTTGAACATATTTTTTTTTCTTCACTTGGTTGCAATCTCCAAATAGCCATTGTTCTACAATTGCATGCAAATTGTGCAGGGTAAGTGTGTTTTGGACTAAAAAATACCCTTGAATAAATCATATTTAAATTTTGAAATTAGGGCAATTCATTGTTTTAACAGATATAATATATATGTATATGTATATATAATATTTTTAGTGAGTTTTTAATTTTTAGGTTTAAGAAAAGCATTGAATAAATATAAGTTTAAATATGTATACAAAATTAATTGCTTAAAATATGCAATTAAAAAAATACATAAAAATAATAACTAAACATATAATATAATTTATATAATATTATAATAAATACTATAATAAAAAAATACAAATAGTTGCTTACTTAATTTATTTTTAAATATATTTATAAATAAAAAATAATAAAACATATAATATAATTTATATAATATGATAATATAAAAAATACAAATAGTTGCTTACTTAATTTACATTTTACGTAAATATAACAATCAAATATATATATCTATATTTACCATATAAAAAAAGAGCAAACTTATAATTTTACCTATATGTATTGAAGTCTTTCAAATCGAATACTAAAATAAGCTATATCACATATTATCTATATAATATTATCAAACAGCTTCTAAACTTAAATAAACCCCTTTTAATCTTTACCAAAAACACAGGGCATATATTAAGATTCCCCTTGCACACACACACAGACATTTGCACACATTTCACATATCATCATTAAATATTGCGCCCTAATGAGCATTTATCTAGGATATTTTCCATATTCCATCCTGCAACTGCTGCCAGCCAGGAATTGTGCATTAACCAAAGTTAAATCCAGTTGGCTTAAATATGTGTGTGTGAGTGTGTGAGTGAGTGTGTTGGCTGGACGGGTCTTAGCTTGTTTAATATGCGGCCCAATTCTCAGCTCATAACTTTGCACAAAATTAGTTGCATTCATTTTGGCCAAGCGTAACTCGGCCAAGCAAATGAACTCCAAAATGAAATGTTTTGTGTTTGTGCAGCTTCAAAACCGCAGATGGAATCAATTTTGAAACATATTTGCGTAATTTCCACTTCAAATCTATTCAAGAAAGATCTAGCTTAGCATGCTGCATTATTTTAAAGAATTTTAACTGATTTGATTTTGGTTTTCTTTGTTTCTCTTAAAACTATTTTAATTAAGATATTTTTGATCAATTGAGAAATTATGCAAATTTTTATTAGGTTACGTTTCTTTAAGACTAACTTGTGACTAAGCTTTGTTTTTAGTTCAAAATTGTTGTTCTTAGCTAATTTTTTTTTTCATATTTTCTACATGTTTTTTTAGCATAAAATGCTGTTTAATATGCATCAATCAAATATTTTAACTAACTATATAAAATGACCTTCAAATGCTGACAGTATTTTTAATGCTTAATTGGTATAAAATTTTAATACCAACAATATTATATATTATTCATTATCATTCGCTTTTTTAAACTGTATTTTGAACTTTATTTTCTATAAATTTAAATTTATGCAAAAAGGTTTTTTATCGAAAAAAAAAGTAATAAGAGGAATAAAATTAAAAAAAAAATAATACGTTCAAAAAGGATAAATCTTTCATTGATATAACAACAAGTAAGCATTTTACTATAGGGTACAATCGACTACAACATATTCTACTCACAGCATAATTAAACTCTTAATTAAAGCAAAAAAGTTTAGTTAATAATTTGAGCTGTTTATTTTAAGACTGTAATTTATGGCAAGTGAATTTTAAGGCGTGATTTTAACAGATATTTCTATATATATTTATGGGGGTTTTATAGTATAGAAAGCGAAAATGACGAGAAACTTAATCTATATCAGATTTATTAAAAATTGTTTATCTGTAGCTTTAAAAGCTTTGTCAATTATTGTTGGCAATACTATACGTTTCCTTTTATAATAATATAAAAATATATTCATAAGTTTATTTAACGCACAGCATAAATATGTTTTTTAAGTTTCGAATCCGAATAAAGTCGCAAAACAATTCCCGACAAATATTCGCTTTTCGCAGTGTACACAAAAACGGGATGAGTTAAAAAACTGGCTGGTAAATATTTTTGGTTAAAAATTCAACGTAATAAATTGTGTGTTCGTCTTTTTATTTTTGTTTTTTTTTTTTGGGGGGGGCGCAGACAGAGTCTAATGAGCTGCCGCATATGCTGTCAAGCACAGCTTTTCAGCGGCGTTAAATGAAGCATGCGAATTTCATGAATACACCCAAAGGCATGACAGTCTGGGCTACGGATTAGAAAAACATGTGTCAATAAATAAAACCATTTACTTGCTGATATTGTCAAATGTGCGCACATAAAACAACAAATGATGCGAAAAACTGCCAAAAAAAAAAAAAAAAGTAGAAAAGAAAAGAAAAGGTTTTTAATATGTACTTAAAATTCAACAACAATGACAATCACATCACATCGCAGCACAGATCGCATTTATTTATTTCGAAGAGGTAGAGCCGAATTTTATGAATCAATTTGGGAGCTGGGGCTCGATTTGGGTTTCGCTTTTTTTTTTTTTTTTTTTTTTTTTTTTTTTTTTTTTTTTTTTTTTTTTTTTTTTTTTTTTTTTTTTTCGTTTGTTGTCTTTTGTTTAGCGTAAAAGTTTGCGATAAAATGCGCTCTTCAAGTTTTCTTTCAGGGAGAGAGTTCGGGGCATGTGGCATGTGGCAACTTAGTTTTTACGCTCGCTTAACTGTCGACCATTTGGTTGGGAAAACTGGGCGGGCATCCAGTCGGTCACGTGTGCCAACAAATGGGCAATCAATGGAAGCTGCCCAGCTTTATGATCCCATCGATGCAACTTGGTTTAGCATTTTGTTTATATGATTCCTTTTGAAATCGGTTTTAGTTTGCTGTTTATTGTAGGCTGCAGGTCAATCGATTTATGGCAGCAAACAAGTTTTAACGACTTAATAGCCAAATTCAATACAATTTTCCAGCTGCCCGAATGTCGCGCGCGCCTTTTCGATTTTCCCCCCCATTGCTGTTCCGCATATCGCATTTCCCTCATTTTACAGTGCTGACCCTATAAAACTTTTGCAATTCAATAAAAATGCAAATGTTTTTCCTGCAGTCCGTTGCAATTTTTTGTGTGTGCGATGCGATGTTTTTTTTTTGTTTTCTTTTTTTTTTTTTTTGTGGCAGTTTTCATTTTTATTTTTTGCATACCCTGGAAATGGGTAAGTTCATGCGTGGATATGATCATGTTTTTGACAGTGAAAGTTGCCAGAATGCAATGCATATAATATGTTATAGAGAACATTTCTTTGAGACTCCTTTCCAATATATTTTTTTAGTGAATTTTATCTAAGAAAAAACTTCCATTTTACACTAAAAACCAATTAAACGTTTTCTCTTTTAAAGGGTATATTAGCTTCTTCGTGGTGCAGTTGTTTTCTTTGGCTGTTGTGTAATTGAATTTGGAGCAGTTATGCAAAAGTCCAAGCGAAAATAAATAAAAATTCAAATCCGCACGCATACACTGACACTGACACTTTAACACACACACACACGCACACGTCTAACGGTCGCTCACCTGTCACCCGTGACCTCTTGACCCCTCACCCCATATACATACATACATACATACATATATATATATATATTCTATATATTTTTGGACTTTTTCGCGCATTGAAATGTAAATCAAATTTGGCTTTAAAATGCCGTGGCACAGATTTTTACCGTTAACCAAGCGAAATTTTGCTGCCAGCCAAGTTAGACGACGCTCCCGTCTCCCACCCGCCCCTTGTCACTAATTTCGTCGCATCTAATGGCAAAAAAAAAAAAAAAAAAACAGAAAGAAAAGTGTCAGAGTGCGCGGCGAACATCATGAATTTTCATGTAGTTGGCTGACAACGTTGCTGGATGTGCAATTTTTTACGTGTTCTCATAACAAAATGTCAGCTAGCTCTTCTTCTTTTTACTCCTCTGGTTTTTTTTTCTCCTTTTCTATATTCGCGTTGTCTCATGTATGAAAATTGAGCATCCACAATTTATAATGCAAATGTCAGTTTAGATAGACCTAAGGCAAAAAAAAAAAAGAACGAAAACCTGGCCTGACACATAAATTGAATTAAATTTTCATTTTTTGTTTTGCTTAAAAAACTTCACCTCGGCCAAGTTCAAAGTTTAATTAATTTTCTTTTGTTTTTACTCCGTTTTTGTTTTTTTTGTTTTAAAGGAGCGCGCTAATTAAATGATTGAGTTCCGCATTTAGCCATGCTTGCCTGCACTTCCGCACTGTTCCAGCCACCCAGATCATAAATCATTAGCACCCTTTTGCGGAGCTGCAAGTCGCGCCCACCGCGTGATTGATGAGATTGAAGCTGGGCTGCTTCTCCGGCTGCTGCTGCAACCTGTGGACTTAACACGTGCCACATGTAAATACAGTTGAAGCATTTCTTTTTGTTTAACATACAGCTTAAAATCAATTAATCGAAGGTGGATTCCGAGACACGTGTGAGTTATTTAAAGTGATGCTGACCCTGACTCGAATCGCGGAATAAGTTCGCTGCGGAAAAGGCTTATTGCATAAGTCAAATGGGATCAACAGTTCAACTTTCGCATAGGACACAGGTCAAGAGGCTGTCAAGGCACATACTGAAGAGCTCTATTGACTTTCAGTACGGTCCCTGTAGGGACGTGAGATTAAAGCCAGGACCTGGAAGTCCTATTTCTCTGTCCTTTGTGGGCGAATGAGAGCTGGGATATAGCAGAACAGCGTTTGTGGTTTCATACACTCTACAACTACTACTTATATCTATTACTACTACTCTATTACTAATATTCTACTAACTTATATTTACCTCTACAACTTTACTACTGCTATCTACTACTACTACATTTAAATTATCTATTACTAGACTACTCTATACTACTATTTATTATTACTACTGCTATTCTCCAACTTCTATATACTACTTCTACTTTTCTAGTACTACTCTACTACTATACTACTACTATATAATCAACTACTAATATCTATTACTACTACTCTATTACTAATATTCTACTACCTTTTCCTTACCTCTACAACTTTACTACTGCTATCTACTACTACTACATATAAATTATTTAATACTCGACTATTCTACTACTACTATCTATTATTACTACTCTATTACAACCATGTACTACTGCTATTCTCCAACTACTATATACTACTTCTACTACTATATAACCTACTACTAATATCTATTAATACTACTCTATTACTAATATTCTACTACCTTTTCCTTACCTCTACAACTTTACTACTACTACATTTAAATTATCTTATACTACACTATTCTACTACTACTATCTCTTATTACTACTGCTGTTCTCCAACTACTATATACTACTTTTTGTACTTTTCTTGTACTACTCTACTACTATATAATCTACTACTAATATCTACTACTACTACTCTTCTACCACTATCTAATTAATGCAACTCTACCTGTATAACTTTACAATTACTATTCACTACTACACTAAATCTATATACTACTTCCCTACTACTACTTTTACTATCATCTACTACTACTATGTAATCTACTACTAATATATACTACTAATACTAATATTGAACTACAACTATTCTACTACTACCACTTACCACAATTACTCTACCACTACCATAGACTAATACTAATATTATACTACTATATTATCTGCTACTAATTCTCCCACTTCTAAATTTTACTACTTTTATAGTACTACTACTATTTACCATTATTATTTTACCACTACCATATACTACTTATAATCTACTTCTACTCCTACTGTGCTACTACCTACTACTACTATAAACTATATTACTACTAAATACTACTACTATATACTGTCGATAATCTAACTCAGCTCTAACGATAATTAACTTAACAACTTATTTTTTAAACAACAATTCAAACAGATTAAAGGTCGCTTTGGGTTGCAACCAAAACCATAATTATAATGTAATATATGAAATTTATATAGTTCTATAACATATAAAATGTAATCACGAAATGATTAAAAAAATATATATTAAAATTTTATTTACACTCTGCAATTTTTTACAACTTTAACAATCCATCGACCAAAAATTGAAACACGTTTTAAAGCCACGATATTTTTTTTTATTTTTGGTTTTTTTTTTTTGGTTTTTTAATCACGACTACGATTATGCACGTTGTGTGTTATCTTAGCCCGCAGGACACGTTATTTTTTTTTTTTATTGAGCTGCGCAACAATTCAATTTGTGTAATTTGAATTGAAATACAATTAAATTTTGAATTTAAGACCGAAAATTGAATTTAATATATATATATATATATATATATATATATATGTTTATATAAATGAGCTTGGCGGGCAAATGCAATCAATAAACTGAAATATGAAACCTCAAAGTCATGTGAGACCACGGAATTTGTTTATATCAAATTCCGTTTAACTGACGCCGCGAGGCTATTAAATAATAACAACAGCATGAAGCAAACAGGACACACCTAATAACTGTGTGTGTGCGGGTGTGGTAGGGTGTGTGTGTGTGTGTGTGTGTGTGTCTAGTGTAATTGCATATCAGAAATCGCTGACCAAAACTATTGTTTAGCGACCGCTAACTGCAAAATGCGCCGCTGGGCCAAATTCCACTGCTAAAATATTAGCCAAGATTCTGTTTGTACACACATTGTGTGCGTGTGTGTGTGTGTGTGTAGGTCTATGGGTGTGTTGTGCGTGTGTTTGACTCATTTGAAATTAATTAATATTATGAAAATGCAATGCACATCTGCGGCTCCTTTGTTAACAAATGTTCCCACTAGGCCGCACTAAATGTTGCGTTTGTCATAATAATTACAACAAATGTGAAAGAAAAAAAAACAACAAAAGCATACAAAGAATTACACATGCATATATAGATCTATATAAATATACATAAATACGCACATATTTACAAAAGCCTTTATCCTTTACAAAATTGAATTGTATTCATTTAATCACAATTAAAGTTTCTGACAATAGTTCGAAACGGAGCCTAATAAATACAAAATATAACAAGTTAAAAAAAAACAGGTATAAAAATGCTAAATATTAACATAAGTACTATAAACTAAACTAATCTTAAAAGAGAATCTTTAAAAAGCGCTAGATTTAAAAGAAAAAAAATAGTTTGTAAGAAATTTGAAACAATTTAAAAGCAGATAAAATAAGTTTTTGTTGAAGATATTTATTACATTTATTACATTTAGACTTTTGACTTTTTATCTCACTGATATTAAAATGCATTTTTATTCAAGCTTTATATATTTATAAATAACACCCTAAGCAAATAATGATTTAAGGAACTAAACTAAATTAATCGCTCATTTCTTTGTTCAACCTTTAAACATAAATAAAATCTAAGAAAATTAATATACTTATGCTCACAATTCTACTTATAAACTTTCCATATATCAACTAACTATTCATTCTCAAGCATCTTAAACAAAAAAAACTCTGTCTATTTATAAACTTTGCCATATCAACAAACTTCATCTTCTTCATCAATTATTCAGCCATTATTTTGTCTATTTAAAAACAATTAAAATATGTATTTTTTGCCTGCTCTTTAATCTGGCCACTTAACCAGTGCTCAACCTGAGGTTAAACTCGTATATGAGTTCTTTATTATTATTTCGGGTTATTTTTCAGAGCAGGCCATAAATTTGCTGTTCGCTGTTGAACGTAAAACGAAACATTTGGCGCGGACATTTTTTGGCCCAAGAAGAAGTTTGCAAAAGCTTTAGTTTTCTTGTTTTTTTTTGTTTTTTTTTTTTTTTTTTTTGGTTGTGAATGATTTATGTGGCGGATGGGGAGAAAATTTCATTCGCATTGTACTCGTTGTTGAAAATTGTGGCATGTGGCATGGAGTTTGGTAATCAGCTGAGCCGCACTTGCAACTGGCGACAAATGTTGATACAGCGAGAAAATTATGCAGTTAAAATATGGACAGGTAGAGTACGCGACTAGTAGGTACCCTGGAATTTTTTGGTCAGAGTTGGCAACTTTTTTCTCTTCTAGATAAATTAAAATTTTACGTAAGGGTTTAAATAAAGTTATTAAAACAGCAAGAAAATAAATAAAAATTTGTTAATCAAATTTTATTTAACTACCTTTTAAAGTCTACAAATGAAACGAGTTTATATAGAAACCTACTCTGAATAAAATACATTTGCACACTATCCACAATTGTAATATTCACAAATGTAAATAAAAAATCAAGAACTTTAGTTTTCATTTCCCTTATTTAAATCAATTAAGTTATTCTGAGTATTTAATATATATATATATATATATGTATGCATATATCATATTAATTGTAAAGCAACACAAAACCAACTGTCTTTTATTTTCCTCCAACTCATTCATCTAAATAATCACCTCTTACTCGCGCGCTGGCAAAATTTCAATACAATGACAATTAATCAAGTGTGCGCCTTAAGTCAATTTCAACAGATTGATTCAAATTTGTTGTGTGAACATAAGAAGGCCACGCCCAGTTTGCTACCCTGCCACCAGGTGGGCAGGCAATTCTGGGCTGAACATTTTAGTTTTGGCAACACGCAAAAGTCACTGGCACGTACCAAAATGGCACTCAAAGAGCGAGAAGGAGACAAATTCATGGATATGCAGCAATACCATATAGAGAAAGGGGAGGGTAAGGGGAAAGGGGGGTGGGGGAGGGAGAGACTTAAAGGGGGCGTTGAACAGGTGAACGTAGCGCAAGAATTTATTGCATCAATTAAGTTGGACATGTTAATTGCGTCAAGCTGAACATCACGCACATTGCGAGATGGGCGTTCGTGTGTCTTTCAGTAAGTCAGCCTGGAGCCCGCACACACACACACACACGCACACCCAGAGGGGGGTGTGTGTGTGTGTGTGTCAAAAGTAACGTAGCTTTTCATTGTGATTTGCCACCAGGCGTGGCATATTTGCGTACGTGTTAGTGAGTGTAAATGTTATTTCAATTAAAATGGCGAATTCTCAGCGTATATAAATCAGGCAAATACCCTATAAAGGTGGGCGCATTTAGGCTTTAATACGCTGCTGATAAATATGCTAATGCAAATCGAAACATTGTGAAAGAAAGAATATGTGCGGCTAATCAATATGAAAAGCGAAGTTAACTTGGTGGAAAAGTGATTAATCAAGCGAATACCCTGTAAGGATTTTACTTTGCATAAATTTTGCGGCTTTTATAACTGTTTTTCATATTTAGTTGACTTTGAATAAGTTAACTTAAACAATATGCTAAGATAATTACACAAAATTTGAAAAATTATATATAAAGAAATGTAAAAGAAAACTTTTTAAATTTACTTTAAAAAGAAGTTAATAAATTGTAATAAATATTAAAAAAAAAGTTCAATTATATATATACCATAATATATACCATTTAAAGGTAATTTTTTAGAAAATAAACTAAGTATGGAAATCAAGTTGCTTAAAACAAAACCAAAGGAGCAACAACAAGGGAGAAAACTCAATAATTTCTCGTATTCCAACTTAGGTTAAATAAAGAACGTTTCTAATTTTGCATAATTGCTTGCAATAATCCCGCATTATTTTGATAGCTATAGAGAATAATTAGTTGTAAGTCGCTTGCACTTGCAAAGGGCAAAAGACAAAATGTAAGCTGCTTAAAAGGAGGCCAAGAAGAAGAAGAAGAGGAAGTAGATTTAATATATGCTAATTAAGTATTTAGTTACAGATCGGTCTGAGGCGAAGTCAAGAAAGCAACTGAAACTAAGTAAAAAATTCAATTGTTGTGCATTTTAATTAGACAGAATGCAGAGCAAAATTCAGCTGCAAATAAATATGAGCAAGTTGCACAAGCTAATACACTGAAAGAAAAAGGAAGGGGGGGAATGGGAGGCTGACAAGCGAAGCCAACTGGCAATAAAAGTGACGTGCATATTTTAAGCCAAGAAATCTAACTGAAAAAGCATTCAAATACCAAAAACGCCAGACGCAGTGGAAGCAGCAGAAGAAGAAGAAGAAGATAAGTTGCCACTGGCAGCGACACATGATTTTGTGATAAGTGCGATGAGTGACATGTTATACACACACATACATTTGTATATGTGTGTGTTTTGTAATTTGATATGAATTCGCAAATTACACTGGCAATTGACAAACATGTGCAATGTTCGCTGCGCACATGGCGTATGCGTAATTTTAGCTGTGGCACACAGCCTGCGGCTAGCTGCAATCCCGAAATAGCAATTTATGATCCTGCTGCTGCTGCTGCTGCTGCTGCTGCCAAAGTCAGAGTCAAAGGGAACGCCACTAAGCAGCCCCAGGTGAACTGAACTTTGATTAACCCACGCGACCCAAAAACTTCGCATCAACAGACAATGCAACTGCGAGGGGAGCGCGACTATCGACATTACCAAACGTTTAAAGTTGCGAACTCAGTTCGTTTCCTATCAAAGACTAATTAAAAACTTTGCCCAATGCCCAAAAGCGCCCAAAGATTTCAAACACAGTTAGATATACTATATATATATATATATATATCTTTTATATATAAATACGGCAAGCGAGGTTCGCTTTACGCAGCAGGTGCTGCTGCAGCAAAACTTTTGTCATTTAACGCAAAAAAAAATAAAGGGAAAGGGAGAAGTTAAACAACAAGTGCAGCTAATGCAACCTCCACACAAATTTGACAGGCTAAATTGTTGCCCTTGGCCAGCTGAAAATCAATGTGAAATCAAGTCCTTTATATATATATCGAAATTTGCAAATTGTTGTCTCTTTACTGCAGCAACAGGAGCAGCAGCAGTAGGATAATAAAGCTGTCGACTTTTTGACTGTCAACATCAAAGTGTTGTTTTTTCTAGGATTCGTTTTTTTTATGGGTTCAATCAACAATGGTATACAGTTATGTATGCTGTATTCAAATGGAATGGCATTGGCTTGAAAAAATATATATGGATTGGGGGTCAATTAAAAAACAGAGACTTTTTAATATAAGCCTATTAATTGCTGCTGTAAATGTTGGCCAGGTTTATATAAATTATATAGTTTAAAGCAACTAAGCTAAGACCATAAGAAATTTCGTAAGCGTGGTTTTTCCTAGACTCTTCCATTAATCTGCATCACATTTGAAAAGAAACCAATTAAAAGAAAATTTCAATAGTTTTATGGGCACCCTTTAAAATTGTAATACCCTCTGAAAGCGGTTATCACAAATGGCAATCAACAAGATTAATAAATAAAATCGTTTGGTTTTTTGCCAAGCTATCAGAAATGACATACACAAAAAAACCGACAACGCAAAACAAAAAAAAAAAAGAATCAACCACCAAAAATATGTCATAAAAATATGCCAACAATCATATAAAGATAAAAAAGTTTTTTTATTAATGCGTAAGTCAAGTAAATTTTTGTTAAATTAAGAGTTATGTTCAGAGTTAAATTGAGCAATAAAAAACTATTCAACACTTGCAGCTAAACTAACAAATTGCAATTGAAACAATAAACAACTGATTTTTAAACACATTTTTATTGGTTTTCTAAACATGAATCAAAAAATATTTAGGGTAATAAATTATGAATAATTGCAAAAATTAGGGAAATGTTTGTTTAAATTAATAATAAAAGTTAGCGTGATTTTAAAAAAGTAGTTGAAACAATAATAAAAGAATTATTAGTAAATGAAGAGCTTTTTAAAATTACTATTTAATACTGTCAAAAAATTGCTTCAATGAATATAAGCAAAATTTAACAATTTTCTAGTCATTTAAATATATACAAAAAAAAAGGTTCTTTTTTTGAAATTTATTTTCATATAAGACTCGCATTGAAAAGCAACCAAATTTGAACTGTTGTTGTTTACAAATTGATACAAAAATTGTGTGCTTCAGTTTTCCATTTAAGTGCTTTCATTTTGATTCAAAGTTGAGCTGAGTTAGCAGCCCATGCGGCGTATGCTTAACGCAAAGCCAACAATTTAATTTCACAAAAGCAGCCGCAGCCGCCTGCTAAGTTTTATGGTGGTACTGCGGCTAACCAAGGGAAAGGTCTTCGCTTTAGCGTTTGCCTTTGCCTCGTCCGCTGTTTGTCAAACAAATTAGCCAGTTGGCCAAGAACTTTTAGCCAGCTCAGGCAGCAGCAGCACAAGAGGCGGCTCTATAACCGTTACAGTTACTGTTTCAGTTACATTTTACAGTTGTAACAACTATTGCTGTTTGTTATTATTGCAGCGGCAGCAATTTGCGCTAAAATTTAATTAAAGTTTTGCCATCCTGTTTAAAGGACGCCGTCGCGTTCAGTTAGCTGCGAATATGTCAATATCAGGCAAATTACAAGCAGTCAATGCACCGTGGAATAAGTGAATAAAAAACGTGACAAAAAATTTAAATATACATTTTCTTTAAATATAGTTTATTTGTTTTCTCCTAATTTAATTCTTTAAACGTTATCAGCTGCTTTGCAAAAAGTTCTAAGTGAATAAAAAATATAAGCAAAAATTGGGATTTACTTCAATAAATATTTGATTTTTAAATAAGCTTTTATTTTAATTTATAATTATTTTAATTTTTTAAAAATCTGCTTTGCTAAAACTTCTAATACTAATAATAAATAAAGTCAATGCACTGTGAAATTAGTAAATATAAAACGGGATAAAAAATTGGGATATATTTTGCTAAATACTTTTTTTTTTTAAATTAAGCTTTTATTTATTCTTCTTTTCCTAATTTAATTCTTTAGAAATTACCATCTACTTTGAAAACATTTCTAATACTAGGAAAAGCAAATGCACTACGAAATTGGTAAATAAAAAATAAAAACGTGAGAAAAAAATTGAACTTAGTTACTAAATACCGTTTTTTAAATTAGGTTTTTTTTTTGTTTTTCCTAATTCAATTCTTTAAAAAGTCCTTATACTAGAAAAACTAAATGAAAGAATAAAAAACGTTAAAAAAATTTGAATATATTTTGCTGAATACATTTTCTTTAAATTAACATTTTTTTTCCTAATTTAATTCTTTAAAAATAATTACCTCATCTAGCAAAGTTTACAGCCATTTATTAATATATATATATATATAACAAATATAATAGCTATGTTTTGGCTAAATAAAATATGTTTTAAGCCCACTGTGCGCTGCTTGTCGCGGACAAGTTGATCGAGTGACTCGTTTGCCAGTTTGCCCATTTTATTTGGCTGTCCCAAAATTGTTGGCAACATTTTTTATAAGTTTTTATTGTTGCTGTCACCGATAGGCAGCATCAGCATCAGCATCAACAGTAGCAGCAGCAGCAGCAGCAGCAGCAGCAACGTGTCTGCGCTTGTCTGCTTCGCATTGGGTGCTCATCAATTGTGCTTTGCTGCCTGATGCCGCAGCAAACGAAGATAAAGACGAAGACGTGAATGCAGATGCTGAAGTTGCTGCTGATGCTGCTGCTGATGCTGATACTGATGCAGATGGAGACAGTCAGTTGGCCGGCAAAAATGATGGCAGCTCATTTACAAACAAGCCACTTGACTGGCTGCTTAACAACTGCAGTTGCTGCTGTTACTCAATCAGATGCAATTTGCAACATGCGGCATGGGATTTACTGTTATAGAAACTCAACTCAATTGCGATGGGCAACCTCAGCGCAAACAGAGATACGCACACACACAAACACACGCACATTAGACAGTTATCTTTCAACTGAGCTTATTAGCAAAAGTCACACCCACAAAATACACACACGCACACACGCACACACACGCACAACAACAGCTCATTATTAGCTAGATTTCGGTTAGGCTGCTCATTTGTGTGTGGCATGCGGCAAATCGCTGAAGCATATGAAATATGCACCGTTTATTGATTGGGGCGGCGAGTTGTGGCCAATAGCAACAATTGAACACGTTATGGCTTTTAGGTATTTATTTGGATCGCATGTTTACCATGCCAGAATGCCAAAATTGATGTATATGTTGCTGCAAAATGATTCAGGTACTTATTATTCACACACACACACACAAACACTAATCATTCGGTTTACATTTTCGCATTTTCCGTTTGCATTTTAATTGCTTCTAACCAAGCAGATTTTGTACATTTTATTGTGTGCAATCATTTTAAATTACAGTTTGGTTAATCTCTAAAAGTTGAAATTCAATATTAACGATATGTGCATACCCAGCAATAAGCAGATTGATGGACTAATGATTGATTGTATCAACAATATTGGATTCTCAGTTGGTTAAGTGCTTGATATGCGGCTGATAACAAATACTTTTTTTAAATAGTGACGAGGCTTACTTTTAGATGTAGTAGGAGGAGTTTAAGAAAATAATTAGCACATACATCATAATGTAGGAATATGTGAATACATGTATACCATGATCAGAGTCGAAGGGTTTTGTAACTCAAAAGAACATACAAGCTTAATATTTTAATTCCATAAATATATATATATGTATATCACGATGTATGCCATGATGTATGAATGAATGAATAAACATAAAAAAGTGTCAAACACAACAATCAAATTGTTAATAAACACAAAAATTAATTATATACCGCAAACATTTGGCACTTACATTATGATGTATCACACACATGAATATGCAATTTTAATACATCTGACCACTTTAAATAATCTGAAGTAAATTTGAAAACTAATAATAATTAATGATCATAATAACTAAAGAACTTATAACATGGCATTGGAGCATACATCATGATGTATAAATGAATAAATATAGAGAAAAGTCAAGCTGAATAGTCAAATATGTCAAATCATATATAATATACTCAAAGCAACTAAGCACTCCTTCAAATCGAAACTAGTCCGCACACATTTGCCTACTTACATCATGATGTATTGCATGCATAAAAAAGTATTAGCACAATTTTCAATTGAACAGCACAAATTAAAATCAAAGCACATTGGTTTTATATGGAAATAATATAACTAACTAAAGCAAACATCATGATGTACAACTATTCAAACTTCTAAACACCTAAACAGTTTTTCACACACACTTAAACCTTTTCTGTATTTGTTTTTTTTTTTTTGCTACGCATCAAATAAATAAGTAAAATTTATCACATATCAAAAAGTGTTGATGTAAAGGCGTTTTTAGTGCATGCATATACGATAAAAAGAATTTTCATTTGTTTGTGATTGACCCTTTTGTGTTATGGGCCCCCATTGCTAACATTAACGTGGTCAAGGCAAATACATTTCATGCCATGTCATTTTCACATTTAAATCCCAAGCTACGCTTTTTTCCCCTTACTACTTAACGACGACGACCCTCAACGCACAAAGCTCGAACAAGATGCTCAGCCACCGCATACTCAAACACACACCGATCCGAACAAAGCCTCCCTCCCCCTCCCCCGCAAAATCACATATGTTATACACACACACACACACACACACACACAGAGGGTGGGCATATGAGAGCTGTCGTTTGCTGTTCTGTATCCTGCTGTCCATCGTCCAATGCACATTTGCTGTCCATTCTTCCGTTTTGTCAGAGCCATTGTCACCTTTTTTTTTTATATTTTTTTTTATTTTTGCCTATACAAATCGAAAGCAAAAACCATCCGAATAGCAACTGTCAGTGTGGCTTGTTGTCCTTTTATTATGCGCCCCACCCTTTCTATCTAAGATTTTTTTTCAGCTTTTTTTCAGCTTTCGACTTTGCTTCTTTTGTAGAGGTAGCATCTTATGCCAAAAACCAAAAACCAACTGTCAACGCAGCAGTTTCCTTTGGCTGTCTTCTGATTTGCTGCGTGTGGCAGCTACGAGGCTGTCATCAGTCCGGGCCTAGACCGGCCCGGCCCGGCCCGGTCGCTTCTTGTTGCATCTAATCGCATAAATATGTTGCCAATGTTGAGTGTGGCTGCTGCATATTTTATAAGCAAACATGGCAATGTTTTCCTTTTTTTTTTTTGAGCCCATGTCGTGCACCTGGCCTGAACTTGATTAAAGCCAACGGTAAAGCCAGCTGCAGTTGGTGCTTAAAGACACACCAGCATTATCTATGATCTATGAGCTTAACGCGTAGCTGGCTCCTGCTGCTGTTGGGGGCCAAAACAGATACGACCTGGCTTAATGGCTGGCTCAATTATGGGCCAAGCTTGTGCCGGCCCAAAACTTGTCGAAGCCAGCCAACGAAATGGGTCAAATAGACGGCCCAGCTCGCTGGACTCGCCGCTGCTGACTATTGGCCGGGTTAACACAAACATAGCCCAAGCGCACAGTTGGCCACGCCTTTGTGTGTTTAACTGTGTATAACTGCAAACAATTTGCATGCGTATGTGTGTGTGTGCGTGTGTGTGTCTGTGTGTGTGTGCGTGCGTGTTGACAAGGGCAACTTATAGCCACAGCGCAAATGGGCCGCCAAATGTGCCAATTTAAAGCTTTTGCTTGCTTTGAGTCGCTGCCGTTTTCGCTGTTTTAATCGCATACACTTAAAACAAATGCGCAGTGCAAAGCAAAAGGGGAAAACTTTCAGTTACAATTACTTTGTTTGCCACTCGTTCATACACTTACTTCGACTGGCAGTGTCGATAATATAGACGATAACTTATCGATTGTTTGATATACTCTTTAAAGTTCTTTTTATATATCAACATTTTTAGGTGCTTAGTCTAATAAACCTAAGCTACTTTTATTTTATGGTACAGTCTTTTTTTACCTCACCATAAAAACGATAATTTGGTTATCGATATTTGTATATATTGAAAAAAATAGAAGTAGAGTTCATCAGACCTTATTGCATTATATTAAATGATTATGCATATATTACTAAAAATTTTATATGCAGTTCAATCATATCACCTATCAATAGCTTCGATAGATTACAGAAGCTGTCGATTTTATTTAAATTTTTTTGTTGTTATTTTCGCAGCTCTAAACAAACAAGTTTCCTTAACATTTATAAAAAAATATATATATATATATTAATTGTAGATAAAATATGTTTTAAGAACTTACCAACTCCTTTATTCATTCTGAATCATTTGTAGATGCGATCCCAACTGTTTTCGATTGACAGAATTATCGATAGTTTTCCTGCATTAATTACATTTATAATTTTATGCTCCTTCACTTCTTAAGCTTTATTTCTCCATTGTGACTTAAAATTTTGAGTAAATAAGTTTAAAAAATTGTAAAACTTCATAAATACTCCCAATGTAATTTATTATCTTATAAGTGTTGGCATTGTTAAAAAAGAAAGCCATTTGGCAGCGGGAATGTATTTTCTTGTTCTCTGTTTGTTGTTCGAACACTGTTTTTTTTTTGTTTATTTTTTTTTTTTTTGGGAACAGTGCGTAAGGACAATGGTGAAATGGATTGGGCACCCAACGACTTTTGCCACTGTTTGAGTTTTTACATTTTCATTTTCATTTTTATGATATTGTAATATATTTGCTTTCAGCGCATAATTGACATGGGTCGTTTATTCAGGCAGCAGGCGTCGATTTTTCTTCCCTTTTTCTTTACATATATATATATTATTTTTTATTTTTTATGTTGGCTCTTACTTTACTTTTGGCCTTAAGTTGCTTTTGGCCGTCGCCGCAGCGCGCATTTTTGTTAGCAAATTGGCCACGCTCAGGTTACGTTTTTGTTGGCAGGGCATCGAAAAAAGGTTTTGTTTTGTTTTCGGTATCGGTTTTTTTTTTTTTTGTTTTTTTTTTTTTTGTTTGGGGGCTGGCTTTGCTTAGGTTTGGTTTGGTTGTTTGGACAGCTGCCACTTCATTGGCAGTTTGCTAGGTTATTAAATTTCTTGATCAACTTTTTGATGGCTTCATTTAAGATGCGAGCCGCCCGTTTCCTAATTTGGCAACGCTTTATGCTTTCTTTTCTTGCCCTTGTTTATGGACGACAATTTGCATTTTCATCTAGTTAAAGTCACAAATCTCAGCGCTAAATTTTCTAATCACACCCCAAAGTGTCATTCACTTAAATGAATTCATGTGGGTGTGTTGAAGATTTTCATTTAGCCCGAGTTGCCAACGCTTTGCCAGCTTTTTAGAAAGTGTGCTACAAATTTTTAATTAGAGAAAGTTTAAATCAAAATATTAAGGAAAATTTAAGAAATTTTAAGTGCTAAACTTTGTTTAACGGTCCAACAACAATAAAACTTTGAGAAACAAGAAACGATAAAAATTGAATATGTGTTTTTATCGATTTTCAGCCTTTGGCCAAAAGTGATTTTAAATGCAACAATAACAAAAAAAAAGGCTTGTGAAATATACAATTAAAAACTAAGCTTAAGAAAATGCTAGCAAGATTTTCTTTTTGACATTTATTCATAAGATTGACCGCAGTGTGTGTAGGTGTGTATATGTGTGTGTGTATGTGTGTGTTGTGTGTGTGTGTGTTTGGGGTTGTTCCTTTGCAAAGATTTGAGCTACGGCAATTTCGACGCAACTTGCCAAACAAATATAAAAATAAATTGTTGTAAGAACCAAATACAAACACAACACACACACACACACATATATATATATATATATATATATATATATACAGTCCACTTTGGCAAAGTCCGCCTGGCTTTGTAGCCTGTCTGTATCTATTCTATTGCCACATTGTTAAAATCTATTAGCCACATTAAGTGCGGCTCGTAAAATTCGATTGCATCATTTGTTTCGCCGGCACTCGACAACTGGCAGCAGGTCGTGTGGCCATCATTCCATCAATTTTGGCTGGCAACGCTGCAAAAAGTATTTCAAAACAAGTTTCGTCTATTAAAATAATATGGATGCTTTCTCCTCCTTCTTTTTTTCTGGTCTTTTTTTTTTTTTTGGCTTAGACTGATACGCACGCCTTTGGCCAATAAACAAATAGGTTAATCGACAGCAACGAAGCTCAGCTGGTTGGGCTCTCTTAAGTGCTCCACAGATATAGTACGTATATATCTATATTGTATATATGCTGAATATGGTCGTATTTTAACCTCAGCTTTCGTTGGCTCATGGTTTTATTTTACACTCACGCTCTTTACGGCAAACACTCAGCCAGCGTATATATCAAGTGGCCCAACAGCGAACGGCGAATCAGCCATTTATTCATATTCACGGCCACTATTCGCCTTTTTCACTTGACTATGGAATAATAATATAACAGCTAGAAAAGGGTTTAAATTTAACTCAATTCACAGCTGATTTTACGTAGAGCTTAAACAACGCATCCTTTGTATAAGTTGGTTAATCTTTGATTGAGTTATGGGCATTTCAAAGTTAAGATAGATCAAATCTATAAAGATGCACTCAAATGCCAAATCAAACTAAAACTATAAAAGACTATAAAACTTTACAACTTTAAGCAAAGTTGTGGTAGTTTAAAGTTTTAAAAGCGACCCAAACAATAATTGTTGTCAAAAATTCAAACAGTATAAATAAAAAAAAATATTTCTACTCCAATTAAGATAAAGATACAATGGAAAGTTTAAAACAAGAACAAAATATATACTAATAAATAAATAAATATAATATATAGTATATAAATAAAACCATAGATACATATTTATTGTAAGAGTTAAACTTCAAAAACAATCTAATGTTCAAAACAATGTCAAACAATAAAATTAAAAATCTATCTTAAGACAAAAATGTATGCATTTAAAAAACTTAAATGTCTTTTTAATTCATAAAAGTAAAAAAAAAATTGTCAATAAAGATGTTTTAAAATGCTGAACTAAACTAAGACTACTTTAAAAGTATTGTGAGCGTTTAATGTAAAAACTGTATTTAAAAAAGGGAAAGGGGAAAAATTGTATTTAAAGGGGGATTAAAATCAAAAAAAAAACCCTTACTTACAAATTGAGGTTTAACCTCTATTAAAAATTTATCAAATGCGAATATAAAACATAAGACTCAATCTAAAGTTTAAACTATGCAGAAAGTCTTTTGTGAAAATTGACATCAAAAAATATTCTGAGATCAAATTAAGATCAAATATGTATTAAATATGATTATACTAGTACAAGTTTTTAATGTACTTAAAGGGCATCAAATTTAAAATATAGCTACAAAAAACTGTTGCCCAGAATTAGCAACATTTCCCCATCAACACATAAGAAACAATCTTGTAAAATACATATATGAAAAAAGTTTAGATTTTGACTTCATTGTTAAATGGGAAATCCCAAAAAAAAAAAAAATTGCTGGTCGGAATCAACAACAATTACCAACAAACATTTTCCAGTATTAATTTCGTAATTCATAAATTGCTTTACGTATGATTACGAGCAATGTAAGTTTCAAATAAAATTTCTGAAAATTTCATTTGTTGCAAATAGAGAAATAAGGAAATGTAGATTCCAGATTCGCACGCGCTCAAATGCATTACAGCTGGGTTGCATTAAGTGAGCAGGGATATGTTTGGGGGAGCTTATGGATGGATGGATGGATGGGATGGGGTGGGGGAGGGGGAGGGGCAGGGGGGAGCGCGGTCGCGCTTTAAGTGCTGATGCGGCGCAAAGTATGCAGGAGCACGCAAAATGCGTGTTGAGCGAGTGTGCGTACCATGTTTATATGGTCAATAACTATTGTCATAGATTTGCATTAAGCCCGAAAACGTTGAGCGGAGCCGGGCTGTTGACTGGTTTTGCTGTGGCATGTGCCAAATGTCAATCACTCTCTGGATATGTAGTCAAATCAACTGTCAAATAAGCGTTGCAGCAGCGTTGTAGCATGCAACATGCAACATGCAACATGCGGCATGCGGCCAGACACATCGCTGTGTGCGTGTGCGTGTGTGTTTGTGTGTGTGTTTGTGTGTGTGTTTGTGTCTGTGCAGCACTCAACAGCAATTCAATTCAGAATTCAAACATGCAACAGCAATCGAGTTACGGTGTGTGTGTGTGTGTCTGTGTGTGTGTGTGTATCGCAGTCAAAGGCGCACCTAACGGAACTAATAGGAACAGCCAGCCTCTCTCTCTGTGTGTGTGTGTGTATTAACAACAACATTTTTGTAAAATTCGCAACTGTGTCCAAAGTGCCAATGAAAATAAACCTTTGGCAAATTTGTGTTTTGGGCAGTCCTTAGAATTTAATAATAAAAAAATATTGTGCAGGCAATCTGTGAATTAATCAAAGAAAAATTCGGATTGGCTTTAAATATGAAAGAGAAAAAAAATTTCTGTTTATATATTAACCTAAATTTGTTAAATTTTTTTTAGATAATTGGGGATATAAAAATAAATGCAAAAGAAAATGCATAAAATGTAAGCTTTTATTATAATACAATTAATAAAAGATGACTCTGTCCTGGTAAACTTTTCTTTTATTTAATTATTTGTTATAAGCTTTCTGATTTAATTAGGATTGAAGTTAGAAATAAAATAAACTAATTAAATGTAGTAGGCTTAAAAGCAATTAAAGATTATTTTTAAAAGCCTTCTTTATTCATAACGCTATTCAAGCTAAGCTAATATTGATTAGTTTTGCTTGTTTTATTCAATTTAAAATAAGTTTATCTATTGTTGCTTTTGTAAAAGATTTCTTAAAATGATGCAAATATTAATAAAAAATAAGATATGTATGTATAAAGTTTATTTATAATTAAGCACAGAAGTATAATCTGAATAAAAGAATGAAAGCTTCAATCTATCATTAAATTTTACTTGAAGCTGAACTTTTTTTTTTACATCACAGTCAATTACTCAATCATCATAAATATTGCTCTCGTGAATTTGCCATTTCTTTCTTTTCCTGCTCTTTTTACCCAAAAAGAAAAAAATAAATAAAACCCATTTGCCCTAATTAAAGCCAAATAACGTTGCCCTTTAATAAACATATATACCCTGTAGGTGTTTATATGCTCATAAACATGCTGAGGGAGGGACTTTTGGCACTTTGAAGCAACCCCTAAATACGAAGTATTCATCAAGAATGGGAGGCAGCAGACCATTTGGAATTTTTAAGCTACGTTTTGTCTTAGGCTGCCAGCACGCGCCAAAATAACAATCCCTGGCCAGGAGGAGTCCCAACACAACACACACACACAAACACACACACACACACACACACACATACAAAGAGCTTCCGTTTAGGCCATTTGTTTTTGGCTATTTTGTCGGCCCAGTCCCCAGTTAAGGATGTCTATGACAATATAGTCGCACCTTTTGCTGATTTTTATTTCGATTTCATTTCCATTTTGGCATTTTATTGAGTGACCAACCTTTTGCCCCAATGTGCTTATTACTCCCTGACTTTAATGGGCGTCCTTCCCCTTCGGTCATAAACGCTCAAATGAGCTTTTCATCGCAGTAAAACGCATTTATGTAGAAACACATATACATATACAATTTCGTCACGCCCACACTATGCCCCCCCCCCCCCCCCCCCCCCCCCCCCCCCCCCCCCCCCCCCCCCCCACCCCCCCCCCCCCCCCCCTCCCTTGAACATAAATTGTTTTTGGCCTTGAAAAAGTTTTGTCGCACTTCAGTTTATTTCATATAATTTAAATTTATGTTTTGTAAATTAAGCCAAACGGGCAGAAGAGAGAAAAAAGAAGGAAGCGGACTAGAAAACAGAAACAGGGGCAAGGAACCGCAACAAAATCGCTGCACAAGCGTCCTTTAAGCCACCCGAGGGACTCGTTAATCAGCATTTTTATGCTTGCCTTGCTAATGATGTGTCTGGGCCCAGGTTCTCTCTTGTTTTTGTCCAGGCTTCTACTTTCTTTCTTTCATACTTTTTTTTTGCTTTTCTCACCTGGCAGACAACGGTTGTCGCTGTGTTTTACACCTAAATTAAGTTAAGCTCTCCTTGGGGGCATAGGCTGGACGAGTGGGGGGAGGGGGGGGGGGAAAGGATCAGAAAGGAGGGGAAGGGACTTAGTCTGGTGTCAATTGAAATGCTGTCCGCGCAAACCTATTAGAGATTCGCAGTTTAGATTAGTCTGGAGTTATGATCACATTCCGACCTGGAATTCGAATCGGGTTATTTTTTATTTTATAAGCAAATACTTTAGTTAACAGAGTTTTACAGGGTATATCAATAAGATGCTAAAACTTGACTGAGTAGAGTTGTTGTTTTTCACCTTATACAACTTAAATTAATTTGTTCTAAGGTTGAATTCATTTATGTTTTTATTATAAAACTTATATAAAAATACATTATTCTTCTTTTATATTTTTTCCAATATTTTTTAATGCATGTGCATTAAAATTTATTTATTGTTCTTTAGGCAGATTGTGTAAAATAAATCAAATATTTAACAAAAAAAACTATGCATTAAGGCAGCTTAAATATTTTATGTTTTTTTAACATTTTTTCTTTTTTTTTATTAAATAAATACTTATTTTTTTAGTCGTTAAAAATGGTTTAATTTGTCTGTCTATTATATACAACAATTATAATTAAATTTAAAAGCTACCTTTAAAATTGCACTTAGTCTTTCATTAGTCTTTGTAATAAAATGTCTCAAAATTCTTTAAATTCTATTTAAGTACAGGGTTAGATAGAAACTCGATTTGATTGTAAAAATGGTTTTATTAAAACATCCTTCAACCATCTACAGGGTATTTCAAACCACAACCCTATCTTAAATCCCTTTGCTGACCTTCTAAGAACTCTTTGCTTTGAAAGCCGCGCATGTCAAAAGTCAGCAAAAAGTTACTTCTTAAGGATTAGCGCAAGGATTGACTTCAAAATGTCAGACAATAAAATGAAATATATGCAACCAAAAAAACAAAAAAAAAAACAAAAAACAGTAAAAATAAACGAGAAGAAGAAGCAGAAGAAGGAAAGCTGAGTAAGCCAGCGACTAGGAAAAAGACGTGGCTGTGACTCCAAGTCTCCGTTCTGGCCCGGGCATAAATTTCAAGTTTATTGCATAAATTGTCGTATTTTGAAAATCTTATTGCCTTTATAATGTTGCCAGCGCCAGGTGAACTCCGTCTAGGGTAACCAAATAGCCCAGAAAGCAATGCAAGGTGTGTGGACTCAGGTTACGACTCTTTCTCACTCTCTCTCTCTCTGTGTGTGTGTGTGTGTGTGTGTGTTTGTAACGGTATCATTTGCTCGTTTTGCCTGCAAATAATGCCTAGACGACGGGCAGAGCTGCTTTTTTTTCTCTTTTTTTTTATTGCGATAATAATCATAAAACATGCACTTAACAAGCAGCTTGAAATATGAGCTCGAGAGCTGGCATCTAACTTAAATTTTCACATTTTATTGAGGTTGATTTATGTACTGAGCGCCCAAGTTTCCCCCCTGCCCTTCTCTTAGCTGGCCAAAAAAATCAACGAGCACTTAATTGATGCCAAAAAATGTTGTTGTTTCTGTTTGCTGTTGCTGTTGGTAGGTTTAGCTAATTCATTTGTTGGCACAAACAAATTTGTTAACAAATTTGCGTTAATGCCATAAGAAATATTTATACTTTGGGGGCGCCTGCCGCCTGCCGCTGTTATGTGTACATGTGCTGTCATTAATTCAATTCCGGGGCCAGTCCCGATGCGGCCAACTTTGGTGGGCTAAGCCTTTCGACCTTCAATGAGGCATGTGCCAGCAACAGTAGCTCATTAACCTAGAGCGTACGGACTGACAGGGGTGGGCGTGGCCGGGTAGAAAATCTTGCTGTTACTGTTACTGTTGTTGGCCCTGGGAATTGCTACTGCGGTTTATTTTTGGCTGTTATTATTTGTGTAATGAAATAAACGCACGACTTTCATCTTCATAAAATGGCATTATGGCATTAGCGGTCACAAATTTATGGGGCCAAAGCGACTGCCAAGAAACAACAACAACAACAACAACAACAACATCGAGCAACGAGTTAAGCAGCAGCTAGCAGCAAAATTCGAGAAATAGCGCAGATTTAAAGCTCGCTTTTCTGCTGATATCTTAATTAATTTACTTTGCCTTCCTTGCTATATGCTAAATAGATTTGGCAACAAACGCCGTCAAATGGCTGCAAAAACGTAGAGTGATCAAATTTGTGAATGATTCGAAGGAGTGAAAATGATTAGCGACAAGTTGAGGCATCATTTATATCCTGGCAGATAAATAATAAATATGTATAAATAAAGATTTGCTTTATAATTGTTAACAATTGTTTAAGCTTAATTTAATTGCAAGTTGAGTAATTTGGAAAATCAGATTAATCAAAACATTACTAGACCATATAGAAATATATATCTAGGTGTTTAAATTTTAGGTTAATTTACTAAGAAATTATTTAAAAAAAAAACTTGAAAACTTTAATTTTTTTATTACAAAAAAAAATATAGTTTATATGGAAAATTCTTTAAAGTACCATATTTTTCTTAGTTTAAATCGGTGGTCGGGATTCTCAACGAAAGTTTAGGTACAGTATTTTAAAATTAAAATTACAAAATAGAAAATACACTTACTAAAACTAAAAAATAAGTTTAAATATTTTCTTTTCAGTTAAAGATAAAAATCTTATATAAAATAAAACAAAATTGTTATATAAACTTTATATAACTACAATTTTTGTACCTAAAACAAGTGTAAACCATTCATAACTAAAGCGTTAGCATTTTATTCCTATATTAAGTACTGTATATTAAACAACATTAAACCTATTTCCATTTTAAAATCCAGTTAACTAATAAGAAAAAGAAACTTCAACCTTAGTCAGAATATGACAAACTAGATTTGATTTATGTAAAGAATTTCATTATTTACTTTTACAAGAGCAGTGAAAAAAATAAGAAAACTTGTTTAATATTTGATTTTAACTGCGATTGAAAATGCACTGGAAAATGCACTTTGGAGCTGCCGAGGTGTAAAATTGTCCCATGGAAAACATGAACAAACTTTATATATTTGCCTTCTATTTTTTTTTCTTTCTATTTTTTATGAGCTGCGTAGCGTTTGGCAGCGTGCAACAAGAGAAAGGGAGCAAGAGAGAGAGAGAGAGAAAGAGGGAGAGAGCAAGAGAATGCCTGAGTAAGTTATAAGGCGCCAAGCGTATGTGGGTGAAATGTGATAAACGATTGTCGCTAGACTTTCAGCATGTTAAATACATAGTTAAAGAAAATTGTCACTGCTAAAAATTGAAAATCATGCTGGAATTTTTTTTAACAATTATTCAGCAAAAATTGCTCTGTAATACATAGTTTATGGCCAGCGTCTACTTAGAAAATGAAAATTGTTCATATACATATATACATAAAGTATATATGTATATGTATATGTATTTATTCTTGCCAAAAACTGCAGGCGACAAAATGAAAAAGTTTTCGTTTGATGTATGGCTGAGGCCCCAAACAAGTTCACAAGCCACACACACAAACACACACACACGTGTGTGTGGCTGTGTGTGTGTGTGTGTTTGTGTGCGTGGTAAGATACATGCAGCATTAACAATTGATCAAGACGATGCTAGGCGAAAAAGTATTATGTGGTAGATGAGCAAAAATTGAAAACGAAAATAATCGCAGGTGCCGAATTACATGAAAAATCACTTAGGAAAATTAAATTTCACATATTTTTTTGTACTTCAACGCCAGTTTCAACTCGCGTTGGCATTAGGTTCAAAAGTTGTTGTTGTTATTCTTCTTCTTCAACGTTTCACTTGTGCTGCCAGCAGCTGTGTTCAGCTACCACAAACATGAGTAATGTGATGTTTTCGGTTCTTGAGTTTTTCACCCCCCCCCCCCCCCCCCCCAAGACGAAAGAGAAAAAGAAGCCGAGGCCGCCATTAGAATTCGCTGCCAGGTGCGCGAGAGCAAGTGAAAAAAAAGGTGTTAATACATTATACAATAGATTTTTGCCATTGAGCTTTTCACACACAACAATTTTTTTTTTAACGTATTTAAGTTCGACTTTATCAATTGCCACTGTCAGCAGTTCAGTGAAAACGATAAATGTGCTGAGCTGTGAAAATGAAAGTGCTCGCCTTATGAATACCGTGTACATTTGTTTCATTTGCCATTTGTAAATAAATAAATAAAGATAGAAAGATTAAATAGTTAATAGAAACAAGTTTTGAAGCTGGCAATTTTTGGCTGCTTTTTTAAAAACTTTTTGAAATGGAATGCATTAAAGCCATTAAAAAAGAACGGAGCCTTAAGTATAATTAGATTAAAACTGTTTTTCAGTAAAATTCACTTTTAATTTTGTAAAACAAATTCATTCAAAACTTCGCTCTTAATAAAAATATTGCAAAGTCTTTCTAAACAATTAATGGTCACATGTAAATAGGCATATCAATGTTAATCAACTGATATGTTAACATGCTGTACACAAATACTGTTAACTAACAGTGCTGAGTTAGTCATTAATCAAACTTTGGCTACATATAGAAATTTGCATTTTTCTTTATATAAGTCCAAACTTTTTCCGACGAAAATCTTTTCTCCAACATTTATATACTCTAATTCTTGTTGAGTCTAAAATATTATTAGTTGAAAATATATTTCAGTCAGTAACGTTATTTATTCTTATGTATTTTTAAGAACTAGAAACAATAGAAACAAGTTCTTTCAATTATTATTTTTTTAAAGTTATATCTACAAAGAGATAAACAAATTTTGTTTATTCTTATTTAGTTTAAGAAATATGCAATTTATAAGAAAAACACACAAGCAATAAATAACTTCTTTGACTTCTCCACCTATTTGTTAGTATAATTCACAGTATTCAAAGGAATTTAGATATTCATATATATTATATTCATAATTTATATAACTGTGAATATGTATACACACATAAGAAAGGCTGTATTTTATTAATTCGTGGAAGTTTCAATGAAGAATATTGTTTTTATAGTCTGAGATTGAGGCTGCTTAAAAGGTTGACTTGTGGAATTGCGTTGATTGAACGACCTTTTTATTATAAGAACTTATTAGAACTTACATAAATATGTATTTTATGTGAACTCGGAGAAAATGTGATAAAAATGGTTTGGAAAATATTTGGGAAATGCGATTGCCGCTCTTTTATAAGAAGCTAACACTAAAAGTTGTACCTTAAATGCTTCTTATGCTGCTTTCTAAAAGGCAGTTTATGTTAGCTAGTTGAGGAAACTTGATTCATACATTAAGTTGATTTGCCACTTTTACTTTTGGGCATATCCAAAAGAGCTTAATAACTTACCTAACTAATAACTTGGCTAAACACGAGTATCTCTTTAAAATTTCGAGAAATTCGCTCCAATAACAGCAATCAAAACTGCATTCAAGTTAACAGCCCAACGAACAAATTTAATCTACCCTTCGTTGCTTCGCGAACGCGCATAAAAAAAATATGTAAATATAATTTATGCACTTTAAGTTGGATAGAAGAAAATTGCGCTAAACTCAACTTTTGTTTGTTTACAACGCAAATTTTTTAGTTGAATTAATCTATAGAACAGCACAAAACTACACTTCTTAATACTACTCAGACTTCTCCATCTGCTTACGTTTCCAATATAAACTACCCCAACCTTAATCTGCTGCTGATGCGGATGCTGCTGCTGATGCTGATGCTGCTGCTGTTCGTCATTTTCTGCGTTTCAATCGAAGTTCAGCTTTTCGCAGCTTTTTACATAAATTTCTTTGCGAAAAGTTTTGTACAAGTTACTCAGTAAGTTTGATGAGTGCCGTAAAAGTTTATTAAAGCCCGCAACAAAAATATTATTGTTAAGAGTGAAAGCAAAAAAAGAACAAAAAAAAAAAGAGGAAACTAAACCAGATGAAGCAGCAGAAAATGAGAGAGAGAGAGAGAAGGAGAGAAAAAAAGTGCAGACAATAATAATATAATAAGTTTGATAAACGTTAAATGTCAGCCTCTTAAAGTCTTTTCATATTAAATGAACCATGACTTTTATGAAACTCAAATTCAATGTAGAGAGAGAGAGAGAGAGGGAGAGAGAGAGAGAGAGAGAGAACCTACTTGTACAGGGCCAAGGACGTTTATTTCGTTAAGTATAAATACAATTTTCTTTTTTATCAATTTACAATTTTCATGTGGGCTGCAACAGATTTGCCCAATCGACATTGATTGATGATGAAATCTTCTTTTTGTTAAAATGTGATTTCAGTTTAACAACAACAACAACAACAACAATAACAAGTGCAGCTGCAACTAATTGTGAGTGTGTATGTGTGTGTTTGTGTGAATTGCGTATACGCCACATGTGGCCCGAGTCGAGTGAGTTGCACTTAAAGCTCAGCGGCAGACAACTTACTGCAAGTTGTGAGCTTGAAAATTTGGAATTTATGTGTGGCAATGAAACATTTCTACAACAACAATTTTTCGTGCAACTAGCAGCAACGAATGTCAACAGCAGGCGATCAAATTGTAAAACTCTTGCACATAAATCTTAAGTCTGCTTCCTATATTCTTTTTTTCTCTCTCTCTCTCTCCCTCAGTCTTTCTGTGTGTGCTGTCATAACTCACACATACACACACACACACTCGCACCTGCACCTAAACCCAAACTTTTTTTTTTTTTTTGTGATATGCGTGACGCATTTTCATGTGCGTTTTTCGCCCAGTTTTTTGTTCCGGCCAACAACACTGAAACGTAAACATTTTTCGTACAACATTTTAAGCTGTGCGCAAAAAAAAAAAAAAAACGAAATAAAGTATTTCAGATAAAATTAGTAGAAATACAAGAAAAATGAAAAGAGATCAGAGTTGAATGTAACTGACTGCGGAATACTCTGTTTGGAGTTTAAAAGGGAAATAAATGCAGGCGAAAGACTTTCAATAAATGAGATAAATTTATACTTTGATATTTAATATAATCTCTCTTAATATATAAAGAGAGCTGAAAAATATTTGATGGTGTACACGACTGCGGCATACTCTATTTGATTAAATAAATCTTCAATAAATGGAAAGGAAAATTTATCTATGGGTTAAAAGCATAAGTCCGATTTATATATTAAAAAAAGCTTTAAAAAATGTTATATTTTTTAAATCGTGGGTTCGAATCCCAAAGCTTGGTTATAAATGAAGTGTTTGATTTAGTTAAAGACCAAATTAATTTTTTTTAAATATACTTTGGTTCATAGTTGATTAACCATATGAAACATAAATATAACTTTTTATACAAATAATAAGCTTTCCTTATTTTTGAATAAAAAAAGTAATACAATTTAAAAATGTACTCACAAATTATTTAAAATTAAAGCTTTCAATTGCAAATGCTCCTTCCGTACAATACAGTAAGTTTCAAAGGTTTTAACTATATATATAATAATAAAAAGATTTTATATTTATTATTCAAATATTAACAAACAAAAAAATTATCAACAAAAAAAATGCTAGAATAAATTCTTTTAAATTTTTTCGCAATTTTTAAATTTAGTTGGAACAGGAAAAGAAACAACACTGAGTTTAAACACAAAACCA
The DNA here is from genome assembly GCA_004143845.1 of Drosophila lacertosa. NCBI lineage: Eukaryota > Metazoa > Arthropoda > Insecta > Diptera > Drosophilidae > Drosophila > Drosophila lacertosa. The sequence continues at coordinate 125,792 of SCDZ01000364.1, forward strand.
ATATACCCGCTACTCCAATCATAAAGAGTACACTTTTTGTAAACTTTTAGCTAAATGCCAGCAACAGCTGGCCGTAGTTTAAGATACGCTTCAACTGCATGAAATTCATATACATTGTATATGCCATATATATTTCAACTTGATAAAGTTCAAAACCCAAAAAAAAGGAAGAAAAAAAAAGCCACGCGCAACTATTTTTGGCCAAGTAATTTTGTGCAAACAAAGGGCCGAACAAATATTTTGATTGATTTCATTTGCAGGCACCGCACAGGTAATTGGCCAAAAATGGTTTGTTACCAAGAAAGAAATGGCCGCATTTGCATTATGCTGACTTCAACAATACTATATATAAAGCTGGCCAGGCTTTATTATTATGCAAATTGTTTGGCGTTGCCGGACTTACAATGTCATTTCCGCGAGGCGACGCGACGCGACGCGACGGCTGTCGGCATAAAATTTTGCCATCGCAATTGCCGCCATTTAAAAAACGACCACATCGTCGATCACAATAATGAGAGCGAGCTGTGAATTGTTTGCGGCTCTGCAATTGGCCAGACAATAGGCCAGCGCCGGCAACCTAATTGACCAGCTTCCATTTTAAGCTCCCAGGCAAATTATGCCAAATGCCAAATGAGCAAAAAGGAGCGAACAAAAAATTTGCACAACGCTTATTTTAGACGAACTTTGAATAGTGGGCGAAAACAATCAAATTAATTATAATTGCTTTATATTTTACTTTGATAATTTGAAAGATAACTTTAAGTTTTCGTACAGCTTGTTTAACAAATTATTGTTTAGTTATATCTTCTGTGGTTTAAGGTTTAAGTTTAGGCAACTTCAAAGTTAATTTAATTAAGTTTCTGATGCTTTGTTATCGAATCAAATTCAACTCAATATCAAATTTCTGAAATTTTAGTTGATTGCTTCAAAATAGTGTCGACATATTAAGTATATAAAATATTTAATTTATTTTTGAAGTTTATTCCCTTCAAACAAACTAATAGAAATAATAATACAATTATTTTTGGAAATTATGCTAGCGTACTTTTTAAATATTAAAACATGGTTTATCAAATTTAAGAAAGTTTCCTAAAATTACACCCGTCAATAATATTTTGATTTTTAACTGAAATCTTTTTAATATTCCTATCATTATTTTAATCAAACTAATACAAATAATTATACAATAATTTGCAAACAATTGGTTAGCTTACTTTCCAAATATTATAGAGACAAAAAATAGTTCATCTAATTTAAGAAAGTTTCCCAAAATTACGCCCATCAACTTTGTAAATACACCGAAAATCTAAGCCTCGACATTTTCAGGTAATATTTTGATTTTTAACTAAAATCTTTATAAATAAAATCTATACAAATAATTATACAATAATTTGCAAACAATTTGTTAGCTTACTTTCCAAATATTAAAGAGACAAAAAAAAAAAATAGTTAGTCAAATTTTTTAAAGTTTGCCAAAATTACGCCCATCAACTTTGTAAATATACCAAAAATCTACGCCTTGACATTTTCAGGTAATATTTTGAGTTTTAACTGAAATCTTTTTAAAATTCCTCTCATTTTTTTAATCAAATACAAGTAAAAGTACAATCATTATTAAAAATTATGTTAGCTTACTTTCCAAATATTATAGAGACAAAAAAAAATAGTTCATTAAATTTACGAAAGTTAACCAAAATTATGCCCATCAAATTGTAAATATACCAAAAATCTAAGCCTCGACATTTTCAGGTAATATTTTGATTTTTAACTGAAATCTTTTTAATATTCCTACCATTCTTTTAAAAAAACTAATACAAATAATACTACAATCATTTTTAAAAATTATGTTAGCCTTCTTTCCAAATATTATAGAGACAAAAAATAGTTAATCAAATTTAAGAAAGTTTGCCAAAATTACGCCCATCAACTTTGTAAATATATACCAAAAATCTAAGCCTCGACATTTTCAGGTAATATTTTGATTTTTAACTAAAATCTTTATAAATAAAATCTATAAAATCTATACAAATAATTATATAATAATTTGTAAACAATTTGTTAGCTTACTTTCCAAATATTAGAGAGACAAAAAAAAAAATAGTTCATTAAATTTAAGGAAGTTTCCCAAAATTACGCCCATCAACTTTGTAAATATATACCAAAAATCTAAGCCTCGACATTTTCAGGTAATATTTTGATTTTTAACTGCTTCTGACACAAGCGAAATTTGTCAAATTCGACAAATGCTCGTAAATCATTCGAGGCAACTAGACGACTCCACTCCGTCGACAAAGTCTCAGGCAGCTTCGCCCACAATCACCACCCAGAAAACAGCCACTGTCGAGTGGGTTCACCCGGTGGGTTGGGTGGTTTAGTTTGCTTGGTTTCCATGTGTCGGCCCTCGTTTGCGGCTGCCAGTTGCCATTTCGGCGTGCTAATTGTTACGCTTGACAGGTGCGTTTGACAGTTAAATTTGACAAGTTTACGCAGGGGCGACGGCAACGCTAACTTTGCACACACAAATAAAAGCAAAGCAAAAAAAAAATAAAATATATATGTACACACATATATAGTATATACATGCTATATAAACAACAACGTGTTGTTGCTTTAACCCATCACAAAGTGTGTACTAAATGTTTTTGGCCAGCTTTAAGTGCGCACATTTTGGCAGCTAGAGTTTTTTTTTTTGTTAAGGATTAAAATAAAGATTGTTTAAAACCAAAACGAAACTTTAATTTATGGTAGAAAAACTAAGCAAAATAATTAAATAGTTGTTTTAATAGATTTTGTTAATCAAACAACGTTTGCCAATTGCATTTTGTTTGGTTTCAAATAAACAACATTTATTGCCTGTAAATATTTTGAAATATCTTAGTTAAAGATTTGAATATTTTTTGTAATATTTTTTTTTGGTCAATGTAGTATTTATATATATTTTCTATTCTTTTTACATTCGATTTTATGCTTCTTTTTGATTTTAGAGAAGGCCATTTGTTTATCGATTTTATGAGCAGCAACGAAACGATATTTATCGATTTAATAAGTACTAATCAAATTATCGAAACTGCTATTAAACATTTTCACAAACTCTTCTAACGCATTTTTACATATTATTTTTAAACGTGTTTTCAGCTGTTTTTATAATGTGCAGGGTATAAAAATACAAAACATACTCTAATGAAATGAAAGATTGTTGTCAAAAAACAATAGCTACAGGGTATAGGAATTTCAAATATGGCATTCGGATTAAACTTAAGATTTATGTTTAAAAGATGACAAAAATTACAATTAAGGCTTTGAACTATTCATTTAAAATCATTTAATATTTATTATTTAATAACTTACTACCAATCTGAAAAAGAACTAAACCGTCTACAACTAATTTTTATTCATCTGCCTCTACAAAATATTAGTCATAAACTTTCTTTAATAATTTTACTCTTTAATGGCCGTTTTTAAACTTTTGGCTTATTGCAATATGAAACTGTATTAAAACAAGTTGCTTTTAGGACCTAACGAACGGAACCTGCACAAAAGGTTTCAAGTTTCGTTTTGATAAAATTGTGAAAATGTGAAAAAAACCTGTCTGATTTTTACCTGCTAAAAATACTCACATATAAATTATATATATGTATATACTACTTGTTTTTAGCTGTTTTTATAATGTGCAGGGTATAAAAATACAAAACATACTCTAATGAAATGAAAGATTAGTTGTCAAATAACAATAGTTAAAGGGTATACGAATTTAAATATGGCATTCGGATTAAACTTCAGATTTATGTTTAAAAGATGACAAAAATGACAAATGAGGCTTTAAACTTTTTATTAAATATCATTTAATAATTATTATTTAATAACTTACAACTAATTTTTATTCTTTTGCCTCTACAAAATATTAGTCATAAACTTTCTTTTATAATTTTACTCTTTAATGGCCGTTTTTAGAGTTTTGGCTTATTGCAATATGAAACTGTATTAAAATAAGTTGCTTTTAGGACCTAACGAACGGAACCTGCACAAAAGGTATCAAGTTTCGTTTTGATAAAATTGTGAAAATGTGAAAAAACCTGTCTGATTTTTACCTGCTAAAAATACTCACATATAACTTATATATATGTATATACTAGATATATGTACATACTTCCTATGCTGGACCCACTTAATGCATACAAACAAGCTGCTGTGCGTGGCCAGAAGAGGGCGGGGGTGAAGAAGGAGTGGGGGGGGGGGGGGGGCGTGTTTTTTTTTGTGCAGGAATACACACAATCGTGCCGCATGCTGGCCATAATTTCACTAATTAGTGCAAAAATGCGCTTTGGGTTGCGACGGCACGGCGCGGTAATTACATAAATTGAAAACGGCGCTGGAAAGTATGCAACGTTTAATTATGTTGCCCAAAGGGCCAGCCCAGCTATATAAACATAAAATGGAAAGGATGCCCGTCCGCAGACCAGGCTAAAAACAAAACTCACAGTTAAGCAATCAAAATTAACGGTTTTAGGTGATTATTACGGCATTTGGACACTAAGTAAGTAGTTCGATTAGAGCAAATTTTATGTCTGTATGTGTGTGTGTGTGTGTGTTTGTGTGTGTCTGTTTGCTCTTTTGTTGTTAACTTTTATGAAATTTGTTGAAATGTTTGCGTTTATCAGCAAACAGCAGAACTTTGCTGGCACACACAGTGATAAAATTGTAAGCCACAAAAGCGTGGCACAAAAAATATCAAACACACGCACACACACGCACGCACACACACACACACACACATATTTATATATATGTATGACACAATTTCTTGCTGCTGTCCGTTCGTTTGACTAACAAGCAAAAGACAGTGACAAATTAGTTTTGGGTGAGCTGCTTATGTGAATTTCCCGCAATTTACATAATGAGACCAGGCCCCCTGCCACGCCCCCCCCCCCTCCACACCACACCACCCCCCCTTTTTGCGTCAGGCTAGCCTTCACATGCAAATAAAATTATTTTTGACACTTTTCTTTTTTTTTTTTTTTGGGAGAAGTCTTGATTTGAAAGCGTTTGGTTTGAGTTGATAAATTATAACCAGAGTGCAAAGGAAAATAAAAAGCAAGTGCATGGAAATGAAATGGAGCGCCAAAAAAAAAGAGTTGACAATTTATGCAATTTTTTTTTTTGTATATTTATATAAAATACATATAAAAACTTCAGCTTATAGTTATTTATGTAAAAAGGAGAAAATGATTAAACTGAGTATTCAGCACATTTATAAATTCCATTGAATTAAAGTTTATATTTGAAGGGATTTTAAATAAAACAAGAAGTGAAAGATAGATTGTATATAGGGTGTTAGTGACTATGCAATACCCTGGCTTTAAATATACTCGTGAAATATATATTTTATTTGAGTTCTTAAAGAAAATTCAGTTAACTAAAGTTTGTCAGCTGCTTTTCTGCGAATTTACAGCTTTCTCAAGATAACTGGGGACTTTGCTCACATTTAATAGATGATCTATTTGAATGCTGCTCTGCGGGAGGCTAATTTAAATTTTATTTCCGGCAATTTGCTAAATTTTTGTTGCGATTTCTGAGGACACGCTTGCTTTTATGGCCATGATATGAGTGGAAAGAGAGAGAGAAATGGAGAGAGAGGGAGAGAGCTTGACATTCATTGAAATTCATGTCATGTAGCCGTTCAATAATAAAACGCAAATATATAAATAAAAAATAAAGGTAAATAAACGCAAAAGGGTTTGCTAATGGTGCCCCCCAATCTACACTCACTGTGTGTGTGTGTGTCTGTTTGTGTGTGTGTTTGTAAGATGTCGGCGTTGTCAGCCATAAAAATGCGTTGATGGCTCTGACGTGCTGGCATGAAGTTACTCAGCAACAACACCAACAACAACAACAACAACAGCAGCAATGGAGTTAAAAGTAACTCACATTAAAGCCATCGACATGCAATGTGTCCTTTAAGGCAGAAGTCAAGCCGGCCGTCGCGCCGAGTCCTGGAGTCCTGGCCTGGCCCCGGCGCATGCATTTCAATTAGACGCCGCTTGTGCAGCTCCCGTCGCAAAATGTGCAACAAAATTAAAATGCGCACTTATGCAGATTTGCACATTGAAACTGTCACTGCAGCAACGGTAGATGCTGCAGCAACGTTAGCTGCTGCTGTTGCAGTAGCTATGGCAACCAGTTGGTTGCTGCTGCTGCTGCTGTGTAAACAATGGCCTCGGCTTGGTGCGTTTGCAGGCTCTAATTATTTTCTCTGCGACGACCTCCCCACCTGAAACGTTATGCTGTCTCTATTACCTACCTGAGCGGGCCCCTCCCTCCCCCCTTCCACCACTTTTACCCTGTTGAAGCTCTTTGTGGCGCGCTTCTTGTCTGCCAGCTGCACAATAAACGGGTCTAAAAATAAAGCACATTGTACATTGGCCCCCTGTTCGTCGGTCGTTGGGCCTAAGCTTAATTTTTGCATTTGCATAAAAATAAAACTGCTTTTGCACCCGTTTCTCGGCATTTATAATCAAACTATGTGCACTCTATTTAACAAGTGTTCCGCTCGCTCGCAGCTTTAACTGCAGTTGTTAAATTAAATTTAAAAAAATATTTCGCGTGAAAAAATCAATTTTAAAAAAACTTTTTTGACACAAACTATTTCTAAAAAATGCCAAAATATTTATATGTTTTCTTTTTTATAGAGTTACTAACTATTGTTTTTCATTAGTTCCTGAACTTAATTATATACAATTTGGGAATGTTTTACTATACTTTTAGCAATTAAAAATATATACACAAAATTTCCCAAACTCTTCGGCAGATTATAAAAAGTTTATATATATTATTTGTGCATTTTGAGCATTTAAAATTTAGTTAAACACTTTTTAATGTATGTACTAATTTTTACAACAAATTAAAAAAAATATATATATTAACCCACATTTTCTTAAAACTAGTTTAACAAATTTAGGTTTGATATTTTACCAATTTTCCGACAGAATTATTTTTAATAAAAGTGCATTCCAAGAACAAATTGAAAAAATTATATACCATTTTTTTATAGAATATTTTAACAGAGTTAATAAATTTTTAATATGTATATAATAAAGCTAAGCTTATATTCCAATACTAATTTAATAAAAATAGAACAGAAAATATGCCCAAAAATTACTTAGAAATATATTCATTATATTACTTTAACCACTTTAAATGCACAATTTTATAAAATGTCTTTAGGGTGGAACAAAAGTTTAAAATAAAATATTTAAAAAAAAAACATTGAATCATTTATCTTTTTTGAAGTACAAATAAATGACAAAGAGAAACTTTGTTGGATTTTAGCTATAAAATATTGCCTGAAACTGTCCCAATTTAAATAATGTAAAGTGTATAAAGAAATAGGTAAAGGATTGACAATGAAATTAACATTCGGCTGGCAACAAGTACTGAGTGCTCAGTGTTCGGTTCAGTTCAAGTTAGTCGCCATTGTCTGCAATTCCCATTTGCCATTTTCAATATTTATTTTGCCATTACAACAAAAAAAAAAAAAAAAAAAAAAAAAAAAAAAAAAAAAAAAAAAGAAAAAACAAAAAAATAAGAAAACAAAGAAGATACAACATACCATATAATAAAAGTAATATTGCTGGCGCAAATGCATTCGCAGCCAAGGAAAATCAATTTCAATAAAATACAAGACCAACCAGAGAGAAAGAGAAAGGGCGATTCAGCGTGGCAAAAGAGTTGGGGCGAAAGAATTTCTCATATTTTTTTATCGTATCGCATTTTGCTTTTCTTTTGGCCATATAGTTTTTTGTCGAATCTGTCAATGCTGCTGTCAGGGGAGGAAAAACAAAGCAAGCAAAGCGCAAGCTGCGCTTTTGGGACAGCCTCTCGAATGCTTCCCGCAGGACGAAGGACGCCAGACTCGCACTCCACTTACACGTTGTCGTTCTGCTGCTTATGTAACTCACACATATATTTGCTTTGTATTTTTAAAAGATTATAAACACGATTGTATATGTATGTAATTCAAACCGTAACAACGAGCACAAAGCCAAAGCAAAACAAGTGCAAGCAACTTGGGCCAAAAAGGAGAACCTAAAACTAAAATCCAAACCCCAAAAAAAAAAAAAACAAAAAAAAAAGAAGCCAAAGCAAACCAATCGAGTACAACCCAAGACTTGGACTCGGACTGGCTGCTCTTTTTAGTAATATTATATGGCTGTGTGACACAATCAAGACTTTGAGCTCCCAAACGCGTCTGGATTCACTTTGCTCACAGATTTCTATGATTTAACAAGGGGGAGGGGACACGGAAGGGGCTGAAATGGGAGGTGCTGCTATTCAGTTAAGGTAGTTTAATCGGTCAGCTTGCGTATTCTATTCAAATAGCTTGGAATAAACCCTTATTATAAGTATGCAAGTTTAGTTTTAGTTTGAATTCTAATACAAAAACTTATTTTACAATTCATTGTTAAGTCGAATTTAAAACTTTATATTTATGAATTACATTTTGTACTAAATTTTGCAAGTCAATTAAAAAAACCTAAAATTGATTTTTTTAAAAAGATGATTAAATTAAAATAAGGCTAAACTGGAATTATCTTTTGTTCAAAAGCAGAGTTAAATTATTTGTAGTACATTTTATATATGAAATATATATAAAAAAAATTAATAAATAACTTCTGCACTAGTGAATAAATAAAAAATCTTCTGACGAAGGCACAATAAAGCCCTAAAAATACTTATATTATATATTGTGAAGAACTATATTCCACTTAATATATAAACAAGGAGAAGTAATAAAAATGAGTTGAATAATTAAAATAAGTTATAATTATTTTATATTTTTTATATAGATAGAAATAAAAAGTACTTGTCAATTAAAAGTGTTATTTTATTTATATAATAAACTTTTCAATAACTTAGCCCGTAATTAAATATAAACTTTTTTTTTTTTTGCCTAATTTAATATGTAGATATTTTCCTTTTTTTTTTATAAATAAGTTAAGACTTAAACAAAGTTTAGCTAAATAGATTTAACTTCAATTAAATGACAAGTACTATTTTTAATACTATTATTTTCAAAGACCAAGAAATAAATTCAGTTTAGCTTGCAAAAATTTTAAATCTGGTTTATAACTTATAGTCTTTGTATATAGTATAAATAAGAATGTGTTAGAGTTAAATAACTTTTCTCTTTTATATTCCAATAGTTAGTTACTCCACTTGTACTGGGAATAGAAATTTCAATTGTAAGAGAACACTTTTTTCTAGCAAATCCCTTAATAGAAACATTTCATATTAAATTTGGGTACATTTAATGGAATTTGGTACTAAGTACTTTTAAATACACACTTAACAGATAGTTTTAAACGGAAACTGGATAAAATTACAGAAGCAGATCAAATGTAATCAGATATTAAGACGCCCGACCGCAATTCGATAAAATAGAAAATATTTGCTAGCATTTGATGTAAACCGCAATTACTTCGGGTTATGTTCCAAGGCTGTGGAAATTGAATTTTCATTGGGGGCTGTCACATAAAGGCAGGTGCTTAGCCGTTGATATAATGGACAACAACAACAACAACAACAGCAACAAGGACATTGAGAGAGCCCCTGCAGCTAGCCAGGCCACATGCTTAATAAGCCCTGTGAGCCCCGGCTGAGACTGTTGATTGCATTTGATTTATTTGGCAAAAGGACATGATACAAATCATAAACGCATTTGGCATTCCACACACATCAACCGGGGCCATGTACTGACTACATATATCCTGTCCACCTGCCCCTTTGCTCCTTGCGCCCTTGCACCCTTGCAGCTCCCGCTGTGTCGTCCTGCTTTGCCACATTTGTTAGACATGTGTATGTGTAAGCTGAACAGGTGAAAATTGCCAACATGAGTTGACAGCGCACGAGGCGACCGAGAGATATTAGGAAATGACCAAAAGGCGATCCCTGAAAAACTATTTTCGATGTCATGTAGCTTGAGCTGTCCTTCTGCCCCCTCCACTCCGCTCCTTCGTCCTGCCTGCCTTTTTGTCAGACTGGCTGCATTTTTAGTGTTACAGTCACGTCCTTTTCTACTGCATCAGCAGCAGGCAGCAGCCAGCAGGCAGCAGCAGCAGCCACAGGGCAGCAACAATGACACATAATACATCAGGCAACAGCAACAACAACAGCAACAACAACAACATAGGACCCACACAAGTGCTCTGCTGGGCGTGTCAAGTGGCCGTGGCCATTTCATTATTATGATGCTCAAATTGAGCGGTAAGCTTGTGGCCAAAATAATAATAATATTGCCTTGCACTGAAGGACACAATGCCTGTTAACCATAAGTCATAAGCCAGCTATTGTCAGCCAAAACTATTCGTGTTCAGTACGAAAAGTGACTTAGTTTTAAATGAATATACATATATTAAATAGTGTTAAGCGAAAGGTAAATAAAATAATAATAATATAAATTATATTGATAGCGAGCTTTAATTTGTATTGAGTTTTTAATCATGAATTAGTAAAGATGTATATAAAATAAAGTGAATTAAAATAATGCTGAGTTCTTAACCAATATCTTATAGAGAATTTATTTAAACTAAAACTTTGCATAAATATATTCTTGTAGATAAATATTTTTACTATGTTTATTCAAATTAATCTTAAGAAAGTAACAATTAAATAATTTTAAATGAAGTTTATGGCAAACGAAATAAGTTTTGTGTATAATATAAATTATACTGATAGCTAGCTTTAATTTATATAGAATACTTATGAATTTTTCACTTTCTTTATATATCTTTTTTATATCATCACCATATATTTAAATATTCAAATCAAAGTTATTTACTTTCTTGTAAATTAATATTATCACTATCTAAATTCGAAATAATCCTTTTAAAGCAGCATTTAAATAACCTTCTATTAATTTATGCTACTAATGTCAAATACCAGAAACTTGCTCAATACCTTAATACCCTTTAAATGCACTTCGATTGCTTGGGTTTTTCAGCATTTCTCACGCTCAAGTTTTTAAAGCTGATCCCTAACAATTTATTTTAATGCTGCAATCTGCGATGCGTTGTCGTTTTCCACAGAGCTCGATGCCGTGAGGATTTGCTGTCATTTGCGTTCTGGCTTTCAATTCCCCCAATACCCAAAGAATTCCCCTTGCCCCACACGCCCTACCCCTTCCCCTTCCCCTTACCCTTCCACCCTTCTGTGGCGCTGTCAAACGCAAAAGTTTGCGTGTGGAACTGATGAAGCTGGTAGCTAGAGCTGCTTGGCCCAGCCAAAAAGTAGAAATAGAAGCAGTTGTAAAACTTTCTAATATTTTTCAGCACCTCAACAGAAGAAGCGATAAGAACTCTTGCACGTTGTCGTGCCGGCTCTCCACAGCTCTCCTAATTAGTTGAATTCTATGCATTTTCAGCTAGAGCTAACGGCAAAGGCAAAGCTAAAGGTAAAGGTAAAGGTAAAGGCAAAGGTAACGGAAAATGTAAAGGTAAAGGTAAAGGTAAAGGTAAAGACAACGCAGCAGAGGGCAAAGTTAAAGGCAAGAACAAAAATTTGGCTTCTTTGGCATAACTTTGGTAATATTTTGTTATACGAAAGTTTCGATGTTGATAAAATGTGGCAAATAAAAAGTTAGCAACTCTTTGTCGATGCGGTCAACTGAAAATATTGGTGTGATTATAAATGCCAACGCCACAATATTGACTAGTTACTGTACTTTTGCATTTTGATTAAGAACTTTAAAACACACACTTTTTGGCCATAAGAATTTTCAAATGCAGTATGCTGCAAATTAAACTAAAAAGCATTTAAAATTGTGTAAAACTAAATTATGCTTTAAATATTTAGCAAATGAAAAGCGAACTAAACGAAAACCCTGTTTAAGTACCATAAAATAACCATTTTATATAAAATTCACTATGAGGTATTACGACGATTTTGATTTAATTTTTACTAAATATTAATGGAATACTAGCGAATAAAATTGCAAAGTTTGGTTAAGATATTTTGAGAAAAAAATAAGTTTTCATACTAAAATACAATTTTTGACTGAGTAAAAAATTTGCTAAGTTTAGTTTAAAAGTATTTTAAAAAACATAAAAGTTTTTCATACAAAAATACATAATTAATTCAATAATTTCTATGACAGCTATTTGATATAGTGAACCGATATAAAATAAATTTATACAGTAGCATTAATAAATACTCAGTTTTGTATAGATATTTTACATATTAAGAAAGTTTACCATACAAAAGTCTATTTTAAGATCGATTATTTCGATGACAGCTATAAGATATAGTTGACCGATTTAACCAATATTTTAACCACATATTAAAACCATAGTTACACTTATAATAACTGAGTTTGGTTAAGATATCATTAAAAACCAAAAAGTTTTTCATACAAAAGAACTGTTTAGACCGCATTATTCCCATGACAGCTATAAGATATAAGATCTTAATAAAGTTTGGATACTTAAAATTGTAAAACAAGATTAAAAAATCTTGAAAATCAAAAAAGTTTTCATACAAAAATACCTCTTTTAATCGATTCCACATATGACAGCTATATGTTAAAGTGTTTCAAACCATTTGATTTTGACATATGTCAAAAGAATTGCTATAAAACTTATTTCAACCAATTTTCATAATCATACTCTGAAGACAAAACGAGTTCATTGAGAACATAATGACAAAGGAATGGGTAAATATGTTTCTTCTACAGTTAAAGAACATGCTGGCTTAATGATGTTTTTATCATGCCATATGATGTCTCTTTTTTGTAATGGGCTCTCCCCCTCAATCACCCTACAAAGAGGCCAGTTCATTTATAGATTAATCTGGCAGCAGATGTTGTTGTCCTATGCTTATATCATAACAACGCATCATTTATGCGCATTTTTCGCACATCTTTTTGAGGGAACGGGGCAGGGGGGGAGGCGTCTGCTGGGACTTGCGTCAATGCAACTGACAATTTTTCAATCTCGATTCGTAGCCGGCGTCAGAAATAATTGCAAAATGCATCAATCAGCTGTCAGAGCCGATACTTGACTATCTTTCAGCACGAGCGGAGCGAAGGCAAAAAAAAAAAAAATAAAAATAAAAATAAACGAAAGCCCCAGGAAAAAGGAAAGCAAATTTTAGCTGACTGTGTGTCAGCTGCAGCCACGCCCCCTTCTCCTATATATATATGTATTTTGACAGACGACAAGTCGGCGTTGACGACCAGTTGAGTCTTTCACTATTTTGATAGCCAGTCGCAAAAGGCAGCCAGCCAGCTCATTAGCCGCGATTATGTTGGGCCGGCTTGTGCGTCTAGACCGCATTTCCGATAATTACGCTTGTATTGGCAGCCGTCTCCAGTTGAGTCTCTCGACGTTGTCAAAAAGTTTCGTGCCACCGAAAACTAAATCGAGCACAAATGTAAGTAAGCAGACCGCAGCCGCAATGGCCACAAAAGAAGATTGCGAGCCCCAAGGATTATATTGTAGTACATAGGCCAGGCCAAAGCGCATTCAGCCTAGTTGCCTGCGGTTTCAGCCCCGACTCCTTTCCCTCTAGTTGGCCAGCTAATGCGGTTGTTGGCCTTGTTCATGCCCGATTGATTTTTACATGCCACATCAACTTGTTTGTCCTGCATCTTTCTCTTTCTTTCGCTCTTTCTCTTTCGCTCTTTGTCGTTATACTTTTAATTGATAATTGCGCAAAAGCCTGGCGCTGTGAAAATCTGCACAAAAACTTTTTTTTTTCGATCCATCAGTTGTCCAAGTTGACCAAATTGGCGGCCATTTGCCATTTATTATTATAAATAGTTGGCAACGGGCAAACGGAAATCAGGCAAATTGGTTAACAGCGATAACCGCAAAGCATTTAATAAAGGACACAACAGGCTGACAAAGAAACCAAGAAAGTACAGACTAAGGGAAATTCAACAATCAGAAATCAACAGTTTTTAATACTTTTTTTAACCAAACATCGATAATGATTGCTATTGCTTTTTTATAGTCTTGATTGAGGCTTGTTTCTGATACCCTGTTAAAAAATCTTGAGATCTGCTACGATTTGTGTCAATATGAAAAAACCCAAACAATTATTCTTGACCGAATTGAATTGGCAAAGAATGTAAGCAAAAACTCAGAGAAAGAAGTTTATTTTAATTATTTTATTTAATACCTTCGCAGATTAATTTGTTGTTGCAATTTAGTTAATTTAATTAGTTATGCAAAGTTCTACATTGACAGAAAGCAATTAAGCTAATCTTTATTTATTTATTAATTTTATTCGATCAAGTACGCAGATTAAAATGAAAGCTTTCCTTAATTTCACCAAAAGCGATTTATATTAAAAAGCATACTAAGCATTATCCAAAAATGATAAGAACTTAAATAAACCATTCTAGGTTTTTTTTAATAACATTCACATTCATATCAGGTATATATAATTTGATAACATATGCATTAATCTAAATTGAAATGTATATTTAGACAGCTTATTTGTACAGGGCATCTGCCAGACGACTTTTTCCACGAAGAGCACTCGGACTTAGTTGGGATTTTAGCCGCAACAACAAAGTGTGGCAGCAAAGGAGCCTCTTAGTTGTAGCATTATTCAACACTGGTTTAACTATGCCACGCCCTAAGCACCCAATTGTTTGCCCTAGTAGCCCATAATTCGCTGTCGCACTCTCTTCCAACCGCATTTAATATTCATGTTGCGTTTTCGCTTGACGGCCACACATTTTAGTCCAGAAATCAATTATACGCCCCGGAAAATATGATACGTTCTAACAGAAAGAGCGAGAGAGAGAGAGCGAAAGAGCGAGAGAGAGAGAGAGAGGGACTGAGTGTATGTTTGGGTCCTTGGACATAGGCTTCAGCTAATATTACGTGTAATTAAGGCTAGCGCGTACGACGTCTTTCCCCAATGGGGAATGCGCTCAGGTTCTCTCAGCGGACTTTTGTGGAAAGGCAGCGAATTTGAAATGCTGGCAACGTAATTGCCAAATTACTTGGATTTTTGCTAACAGTAACACTAAACGCATCTGCGAGTGTGGAATTTCAATAAAATATGCAAGGTATACGTATAAATATATACACACACACACACACACACACTTTCATATACCGCATTATGTTATGGACCGAACAATGGCCTGTCGGCATCACGTATACGCAGCGTCTGCCATGCATAATGTAAGTACAGGGCTTAACAAAATTTAAGCGAGCCCCGGAAATATTTATAATTTATGTCCGAGTAACGTTTATAAAAGTTATTTAATCTTTATAACTTCCAATAAATTGCCTGAAAATTGCCTTAAAGACTATCTTTTAAGACAGTTTAGAATGAATATGAGGTAAGGACTAGAAAGAAAAACAAGTACACCGATTTTACTTGACCTTTAAAGGTGTTATCTAAAGCTTTGACTATCTTTGAACACAATAAATAATGTCCTTACATTAAAATCGCTTTAAATAACAAAAAAGAATCTATTGCCTTCAGGCAAATGAATAGACAAAAAAAAAAAAAACATAGCAAACTTTTAAACAGATTTATTAGCCAACATCGACGATTGTCAATTGGCTGCTCATTTTGTTAAGTGATTTTGTCGGACATGTTTCATTTTGAAGCGACTACAAATTGATTTGGCATCTTGGCCCTTGATTGATTGAAGCCAATAATGCAGCCTAAAGCTGCCTACTTTTGCATTATTTTTTTTATTTTTATTTTTTTGGTAAACCTTTTCAAGAACTTTCGGTTCTGATTGATATGTAGCATATATACAATTGATGGGTAAAGCTTTCTCATTCAATATTTAAATGCTTTGGTATATAATAAATATTTGTACTTACCAAAAGTGAAGATTTTCTTGAAGTATTTTCGATTTCCTGAAATTAACTAAAAATAAAGAAAAAGTAAAATAACGTTTTAAATAATATAATACAAATTAAATATAAAAAATGAGGAAAAGTTAATTATTTTGATCAAATACAACAATATGTATAATAAATATAAAATTATACATAAACTATTGCTATAATATAAATCGATATAATTAAAAGTAAGAAATAATTAAATACAATAATGGTAATAATAATGACAAAGGCAAGACTGCCTAAAATAATAATAAATATACAAATGATAATAATAATATAAAGTAATGTTCGGCTAGAATAAAGAATAGATATTTTCATATTTTCCAGCCCTAAAACTTTATTATTTTTTCACAAGCCAACTTTTACACAATTCCAACTTTTTGCCCCGACTTTCTTTTGGGCCCTCTGTGGGCCAGCGTAAAGTTGAAAACGGCGCTAATTTTATGACGTCTCAACTTTGGCACTCGTCAAATGTAAAATACACCAAAGGGGCCCAAAAGGACTCGTGACTTAAGTTCAGTTTTGGGCCCAAGGCATTTTTATGGTAATGCCAACTTGCAGCGTGCCCTTTAAGCAAACACGAGCATCCTTAAGTTGCCAAGGCAGCGGCAGCTGTGTTAATTACTGCGGCGAGCAAGCATGAATCATGACTTCCTGTTTGCCTCGCTTCTAATTATGTCGCAAAGAGCGAGAAAAATGCAACAATTCAAAAGCAAAACTTGCTGCCCCTCAAATAGTTTACGGAAATCAACAAGATGAGTTTAGTAAACGTAATAAAAGCGTTTGTGGCACGACACTTGCTCGGTGTGGCAATGCCGAGTAGTTTCGGCATGTGGCAACTGCGGTTAACCGACAATTTGTGCTGAGTTTTGCAATTGCCGCAGTTAGAGCTTATTTGCCTAAGCTAAAGTTCCTGTTAATTCATTTGGATTAAACCGAAAATAAGTCAGAAAAGTGATGCAAACGAACATTATAAATAAGTCATACATAAATTAGTTACCAGCTGACTGTTGAAGTAAACAAACACAACCGCATTTAAAATGTTTATTATATGTAATAGTTGTATTTACCATTTTCGCATTCTATGTTTTTACTTTGGTTTCGGTTTTTGGTATTTAAATGCCGTGTTAATAATAACAATATGTTTGCTTAATTTTAGTAAATATATTTATGGATATATATATTAAATGTCCCTACAGTGTTTAACTGTAGCACACAATTTAAAATACATATCAAAAAAAATTGTACAGTGACTACACTGTGTTAGTTGGGTTAAGAATTAGTTGCGTTTTTTTTTTCCACTAAATTCGCATTCCAAGTGAAGTTTTGTTTAATGCCATTTTTTTTTTTTACTTTTTTCTTACACATTTATGATACTCTAGGTCATGCTATAACTAAGTTTTATTTTCCTTTTATTTGTTTTTTTTTTTTTTTTTTTTTTTTTTTTTTGATTTATTAAATATTTTACTCGAATTGCATTTTCCACATTTGATTTGATTTTTGCATGGTGTCAATTTAATGTTTTCTCTTTAACCATATTTTATAATTATTTATCTTTGCACATATATATAGCATATATACTATTAGTTTTTGTTGTTCTTGTTGTTTTTTCTTGGTATTTTCTATTTGAATATTTGCTTTAATTTATTTGATTTCAGTTTTGATTTTTTGATTAGTTTATTTGACGCACTGAACTTTAAATGCAATTTACCTGCAACATTTTTTTTTGGTTTAAAAAAAAAAAATATTTATGCTACATATCTATATTTATATATTTGTATTAATATCATATCAAACATAATTTACTAGCAACATTTAAATACGTAAATAGTTTACAATAGTAGGTATATATATATATTTATATATTTTTTTACTTTATAAGGTTTATCTCAGTACCATTCAAATGTCTTTTGATATGAATTAAGCAATTTTCTTTTTTTTTCAATGGCAACTATACGATCAAATTTTTATTATATATACATACACTATTGATCTTGACATTTATATATATTTATATATATCTATATATATATATATGGTTGTATGTAAATGCAAAAGTTATTAACACTATGAAAGTTAAATGTTAGTTTAATTAAACATTTACTTGTTGTTAGTTTTTTTTTACTACGCGGAAGTTTTGCAATTGTTGTTTGATTTGTTTTGTTAGACAAATCACTTAAACTATTTTTTTTGTCTTGAGAGCTGGCAGTTCAAAGTTTAATGTTTAATAACATACACATTACTTATTTATAAAGCAAATTAATTGTTTTATTTGCTTTTTCAGAGTAGGCTTCAAATCAAATCAAAACGATTTCAATTAAAAATAAATTTAATTAAAATTTGACGTCCTTCATTTTTGTTTGCATCTTTTCGTTTTTTGTTCTTTGCGCCAATTAATTTATTACAATATTTTTATTAAGCCCCTGCGTTTATTTTTTTATTAGTTTTTGTTATGTATTTTCTGTAATTTAATTATAAACAAATATGCAACAACAAATTCCATTATTGAGCCCACTTTCATCTATGTTTCTTTTAATGCTTTTTTCATATTTGCGTCATTTTTGAGCTCATGTAATGTTATTTATATTTATATTTCCATTTTTTTTTCACTTTTGTTTGTTTATTAAAAATATTAATCAGTCATTTGAATGCAATGGATTGCTGTATGTGTGTTATATTATATATGTATATATGTTTGAGCACACAATATAAATAGTATTTAAAGGTTGCCATTTCTCAACCAACCCTCGCCCTCCCCCCCCAATTCACCCAATTCTCCCTCGGTTTGACTGTTAACAATAATGCAATAATTTATGGCATTCATTTGCATTGCGCCCGCTGACAGGGCTAAATATATAAAACTTGGCCAACTGATTGCCACACAGTGCAATTATTTTGTTTGCAGAGATGAAAGCGTGAGCTAATATGGAATACACGATAGTCATATTTAAACATTAAAAAATTAAAATTATATTTAAAGCAAAGTAAAACTAATTCGAAACTTATTTAAAATAATAAGATTTATGTAGCCATTGATTTAATATTTCTCTTATAGAACTAAGTACAAAAAAACAAAATTTTGCCCAACTTAGGATGAAGAGAATTTTGTTTTTATGTTAAAAAATCTTTATATCAATTTTTTTAATTAAAATTTTGTAAGTCAACTTTCTATTTTATAAACCTTTTAACCTTTTAAATAAAGTTGGTAAGTTTATAAAAAGAAAATAATAAAAATAAAATTTTAAAGGAAGGGACTTTGATTTGTAACTTAACTTTAACTTAAAATAAAACCCTTTTGGCAGATATAAAAAATTAATATACGTCGAGTAATTTAAATTGCAACTGATCTGATTTATTTATTTAGTTTGACTTCTGTTTCAACAACAGCTGTGATTTGTATTGTTTAAATTGTATTTTTTTATATTTGCTTTTAGCATAAGAATGTAATTAAAACCGATAGTTTTTCATCACGCTTCCATCTCTCTTTTTAAAATATGTCCCCATGAATTATGCTGCCTACTTTTGTGCGCGGCGCTTTCAACAGAAATTTATTAAAAAATGCTTTTTGCACTTATTAAAAAAAAATAATAAATGGCATGCTATAATTGATATATTCAATTAAAGCATGTTAATTGTTTCTGATACTTCAACTAAAATTTAATTTCAATGCAGTTTTATTGGTGACAAAGTTTTGCCAAAGTTTTCGCAAAAAATATTTGAATGCAATTTGCATAAAATGCAACATGATTGTTATTGAGTCGTGTTTTTTCCATATATATTTTTTTTGGGTTAGTGAGCTTCCCTTTTTCTTTCGCACTTATTAACTAGAATTGTCTTAACGTTAAGCCTATTACACTTACTTGTCATAAGGGTGGGGGGCAGCAGGATGCGGATGCATCTTAATGTCCGGCGAGTGCCGCATCAGCGTTGAGTTGTTCGGGCCATTTAAAGAGGGCGACAGAGTTAGGCTGTTGTCGTGGCTATTAACGGAGCTGGAGCCGGCCATCATTTTCTCGGTCTCCTGGCGACTGTTGGCCATAATCCGTCGTATGGTGGGCGCGCAGGGCGTGCGTCAGAGACGCGACTCCTGCACGTGCTCGTGTCAAACCTGACCGTGTGCGTTCATGTGCAGCGCCTCCCCACCGTCCACTGGCGACCCCCCGGAGAGCTGGGCGGGTGGATAGTACTGCAAGGAGGTGCAATTGAGATACTGTGCGTCGATTAGACAACATTCGTTGACCACATAATTAAGCGGCAGACAAATAAAACAGCAAGTGAAAGGGAAGATTGCTACAATGGGGTGTGACCAGCTAGCAGCTACCCTGTACTGTAAATATTCCTATAATATTGTACACAGTGAAAAACAAAGCACATAAAAACAAACACCACTAGAGTATGCCCAGCTAACAATTACCCTGTACTCTGTTGAGCTTTTAATTTATATAGAATATTATTTTTCTTGTGCTGTGTTTTTTATTTATATAGAATATTATCCCTTCTTCTTGTATGTATTTAAAGTATTCATATAATATAAGGGAGTACTCCAAATAGAGTATGCCCAGCTGGCAGCTACCCTGTTAAGAGCTTTAAAATGTTGTAAAGAATAAAGATGTGAAATTTCTTTATTCTTATATATTTAAAGTTTACTTAAATAATAATTTAATTAATAATAATAATCTATAAAATAAAATTAACATTTTGGCCTTTCAATTTAGATCTATGCTTAAGGAAAACTGTATAGGTATAAATTGTACCTAACTTGTTTTTATGGCTAAAATTGGACTTAACTTAAAATTCCCATTTTTTATTTTCCTTATTTAAATGCACGACTTAAAAAGAGTTGAATTCAAGAACAAAAGGTTATTACTTAGTTAAAGATAATCCAGATTCTACAGAGTTTTGGTACTCTTTATTTTTGACTCTAACATTTTGATAATTTATCAAATAAAAATTCTTATTAAAAATTCTATTAACAAGATATGTACCTTTACTGTTAATAAGTTAGCTTTTATAGTTCCTAAGATTCAAAGATACTTTCTACTTGTATGAAACCAATATACCCTATATAACAATTTTAAAGCTCATTGATACATGCCTAAAACCAATATACCCCTTCTAAACACTCTTGAGGTTTTAGATACTATCTTCAACCTGCAACAAACCACGACTAAGAGCCAATATACCCGTTTTGCAAGCATTAAATTTGTACAGGGTATGTTGAAAAAAAAGTATTAACAATTTGTATTATCTACTTACCCCGACGCGTCCATTATCGTAGTCGCGACTCGCCTGAATGGTCAATTTGGCCTTGGCGTGCATTGTGTCGTTCAACATGGCGTTCCTTTGATGTGTGGACGGCATGCCGACGCCGACGCCGACGCCGGGCAGAGCGCTAGCTGGTCGAAGCAACATGGAACCGTTACTCTTGGCCGCTGCACCGTTGCCGGCAACATTGGCGCCGGCCTTGTTGGCCTTCTTGCGGCAACAGAACTCAATAATCGCAACGAAAACGGCGACAAGCAGCCCGCCAATGAGTATATAGAATATCCCAGCCACATTGCTCAACGATAGCTCATTGTGGGACATCTCGTGATTGTCCTTGCCGTGATTGCATTCGTTCTTGTCGATCCACCATTTGTTGCGCAAGTTAATCAGTTCGCCGTTCTCCTCCAGCGAGAGCACCGCCAAATTGATGGGATCCCTGCAAGTGGTTACAAATTTATTGAGCATTAAAGCTGAGACTAGACAACAGCAATTGGGTTTTTTATTTCACTTTCTTGTACGCTTTTCTAATAAAGTTCATTTAATATACAACCATTGAAAGCAATTTAGAAACGAGTATTGAAACTGCTCTTTAAATGAAATTGTGCAATGGGAAATACTATTAATTAATTATAATTATAAACCAATTTAACGCAAATCATAAAATTCAATATTAAGTGAAACATAAAAGAAACTCGAAATTCGAAACTCGAAATCGAAAAGAAAAATATTTTCTAATAAAAAAAAAAGAAATATTTTCTGATAAAAAATAATATATATATATACATAAATTCCATTTAAACGTAAAAGAATTTAACGAATTATGTTTGGGTGAAAAATGTGTGTTTTATTTAATATTGTTTATAAAAGGAAAGTTAAGGCAAGGAATTAATTTGAATTAGCAACACTTGTTTGGGGTCTATTAAATTATATGAATAAAATATTTTTTATTTTTTATTTTCTTTGGAAAGAATTTAATTTTTCTGTTATTATATACAGTAACTTTAATTAAGCCAACTTAAAAAAAAAAAATTGTTTCCAACTATGTTTCAAAAGCTGTTTGCAAATATATAAATATATGTTTATTATTATACCAAATTAAATATTAACCTTAGCAGAAATATTGTTTCTAATTATATGTCAATAGTTGTATATACGCAAATAAATGAATGTGTGTGATTGCAAATCCACAGTCTTACACTCCCTTTCTCTCTCTATCTCTCTCTCTCTCTTTCTGTCCTTTTCTACTTACTTGAGTGCCGAGCTGAGCGGCGTTGCGATACCAAATCCTTTTGTATCCAAGTTGGCGCCCACCTTCATTGTGTCGCACGGCTCCCGAGCATTTACATATTCATTTTTTGGCGATTCGACGAGCAGCGCATATTTACCCTTGGATGTGCGCACCCGCTTAATACCCTCGTCGTAGGTATTCACAAAGACGTGCTTGCGCGCATTCATATACTCCCACATTTTGTTGTGCAAACTAATTGGCGAGCGCTGCGCAAATAAATGGGGAAGAAAAAATTTGCACACATAAGTTTCGAGTACACTTAAAGCAAGGTTTATTACAGCCAAAATGCACGAGGGTGGAACGAAAAGTAGCCGCAATTGAGAATTATGTTTGTTCCTAAAAATTGTTAACTTAATTGCTGTCTAAAATTATCTACCAAAAAGGCATTTAATTTTAGATTGTTTCATTGATAATTAAATTGTGTCAACATAAATGCATAAAAATTAATAAGTTCCCCTTATTTTTAAAAATTAATTTCAGTTCAAATCTGGGTTTCAAACCCAACAGGAAATACCCAAAATTTATATTAAATTTAGTAATTTTCCTTGATTGTTAATCTCAATCATGCTTACTGAATTTCTTATTTAATATATATTTAATACACAGGTTTAACAAGATTTTTAAATTGATAAGTAAAATATATTAAATAGTCAAACATAAATTTTTCTTTTAATTCGAACTTTTCTTAACTATTTTATATGAAAACTTTGGTATTTTAAAATATTTATTAAATGCATATATGTGAAGACACTATAAAGAACTTTATACCTTTGGTATATAAGAGACTATATTAGTTACTGAAACACACTTCTAAACTTGATCTTCTTACAAATGTTTTACTTCACAATACGACGAAATGAATTATTATATAAGCCTATGATACTTAAAATAAAAAATTAACAAATAATTATATTCATTTATTAGGTTTCAAAAGTGAAAAAGAAAAGAATTATTCTCTGCTGATATTTAATAACTTATTCCCATCTATAAAAAGTTATTTAAAAAAAATACAAAGCACTCAAACAAAATAAAATTTCCAAAAGCTTTTCTTAACTCATATTCAAAATGTTCACAATGAACGCAAAAGTGGCAACAATAAAAAACTGG
Organism: Drosophila lacertosa; assembly: GCA_004143845.1. Taxonomy (NCBI): domain Eukaryota; kingdom Metazoa; phylum Arthropoda; class Insecta; order Diptera; family Drosophilidae; genus Drosophila; species Drosophila lacertosa. The sequence continues at coordinate 149,324 of SCDZ01000364.1, forward strand.
TAACTGCAAATTGGACAAATCGAACTTTTAACCCAGTTAAGCTCTCAAATTGAGAAATTATCGAATGTCAAAAGGTTGGACGCGCACATACCCTAAAGAAATCCCAGGTGGAGCCGTGCAGCAGTGTTCCATATTGTACCTCGGTCTGCATGGCGAGGTCCTGTGGCGAATTGATGGGCGTCACCATGCGTTCGACGGTCAGAAAGGCAGCCAAATTGGCCGTATACGATGAGATGAGGATGAGCGTAAAGAAGAACCAGGATGCGGCCGCAATGCGACCCGAAACGGAACGGGGCGACAGATCGCAGCCCTGCTGCATAAAGGCGGCCAGCGAATACCAGAACGAATTCAAAATGCTAAACTCATTGAATGTGGCTGCATTGCCAATGCCAACGCCGCCAACGGCTCCAACTCCGACTCCGGCTCCGTTTCCACCAGCTGCTCCAGCTGCATCTCTGCCGACGCCGGCGGCTGCTGCGGCGGCCAGGCTAGCTTGCAGGGCGGCGGCACAGGCAGCGGTTTGGGCGCCCGGCGTCGGTGGGCCCGGCACCGATGAATGGTGATGATGGTGGTGCGGCACGGTGGCGCCACCTATGATGCCGGGTGGCTGCTGATTGGCAAGCTGTTCGTGATGTGCATGTGGATCTAAGCGAGAGAGAGAGAGAAAATTTTATAAAAGTGTGTATGTGTGTGTGTTGTGAATAGGCCACAAAAAGTAACCGCAACAGTGCTGTCTATTTGGCTTTTATAAGCTAACAAAACTAGTCAAATATTTAGCCAGAAAATAATCTCTTTAAAAAAAAAAAAATATTAAATATATAAATTTACATATTATAGAATTTTTTTTATATTTTTCGCTACTTCTCTTTAACACTTAATTAAAAAAGCTTAACTTATTTTTTAGCTTGTATTTTAAAAACTTTAAGATACTTCCAGCAATTAAAAAAAATTTGCTTTTATAGTTTAAAAGCTGTTTTTTTTTAATATATCTAAAATTAAAATCAGGCTTAATTTTCCCACGAATATTTATTTACTTTTTATTTATAATTTGCTTTAGCTATTTTTAGCTTTATAAATAGATGTAAGTTGCAGTTTTAATTGTTTTCAATTTTATTTGTACTAACATTTTATGTATTTTAAAATGTGTACTAAAAAATATTTCTCTTCAATTCATAAAATAAACATATTTATTTTTTGGAATTTAGCTTTTATATAGCTTTATTTTTTGGAATTCAGCTTTTAAATAGCTTTATTTTCAAACATTATTTTTACTTTAATCCATCTTAAATTTTTAAGAAAATTATTACTATATAAAAGATTAATTTTTCCACTTTTGGCTAGACAAAGTTTAGTTTAAAGGAAAGTTTATTCAATCGAAAATTCCAAAATTAAGCTTGCTTTAATTTGTTTGTTTCTCCTTATTTTTTTATCTAAAGTCAAACAACTGTGTACCCTTATTGAGAAATGATGTTTAGCTTTATTTTTTTAGCATTTTTCTGTAAGCTCAAGCTGTATTTCTATTTGCAACTTTCATCATTGCTGCCAACACTCGACCGCAGACGACGGCAAACTGTGGCGGACAAGTCAGCTGTCCCCCAGTTGACAGACAGACAGACGAGACATATCCTCCAATTCATACTGAATGCCTTCGACATGTGTATATGTATTTACACTAACACACACACACACACACATTTGTATGTATGTGGCCTGTCCAACTGGCAACTGTCAATCATTTCGTTTGGCTTGACTTTTTGCGCCTGCTCTAATTGATATGCAATCAAGCGCATAGCCAAAGCTGCTGCCAGCTCCTGCAGCTGCTCCTTCTGTTTCCAGGACTGGACTGCTTCAGGCATTCGGCATTCGTAGCTGTCATATCTGAACATTTTCATGCACTCGCAGTTGAGCTTTTTTCTATTCCTTTTTTTTATTTTTTTTTGTTTTGCACTTGCTCTGCTGCTTTTTAATACCCTAAAACCCTTTTGAAAGTGGGTTGAAAGGATGGAATGTTTTTGTGTTAGTGTTTGTAAGGACTCATAAAGCACATACATATATGCTTGATCCTATATCCCTATATTTCATATAGAAATCAAGCTTACTTATAAACAACAAAAGCTAAACATTTATATTAACAATTCTGCTTCCTTTTTATTATTATCTATTTTTAAGCATACCTAAAAACAATAAAAGCTACCTCTTTAAAAATTTTAAATTAAAATTCTCCTGAAGATTACGCAGATTTCGTATATTATTTGTTATTATTATAAGAAAAAATAAAAATTCCAATCTTCTACAGGGCATCGGCTAGTTGAGCACACCCGCCTAACGCCTTCTTACGTGTTCTTCATCAGCGTTTTTTTTTTTTTAGAGTCTGGCAACACGTTGCCTGCATACAAAATGTTGTTTACTTTCCGCTAAAATTACATTAAGGATGTTTTGCAGGATGCCAATAGATTGTTATGTGCGGCAATTGTCTGTTCATATGTGAGCTTCGCTTTTGGATTTTGATTTGCCAATCTCCCCAATCCCATTGGTAACACCAACAAATTGAATTACGTAATTGAATTATACGACAACGCATGCAAAACAAGTCCAAAGTTATGCAGATGCCACAGTTATATTTACAGGACCTTCTACCCGTGTTTTCCCCAGGATTCCGCCTCCTGCCAGCCACCTCATAAAAGATCAATAAAGAAAATCAAAGTTCCACACCTTGGTCTCGGCTCGAGTCAAATTATCTCATTATGATGCAAGGTAATATATGTAATTTAAATATTGATTAAGTTAAATGTATTCACTGATTTAAACTTGTTATTTGCTATCTATCAATATTAGAAATGCAAGTTAAATATTTTGCATATTTTAAAAAATAAAATAAAATAATAAACACGTCTGTCTTCAAATAACTTTTCGTCCTTTTATATTTTAGCACAGCGAAAATATCAAATGTGAAAGCAAAAAGCTGCCACAACCAAAGTAAAGTCTTCTTCTTTTCTAAGCCAAGAACAAGCCTTCTGTTTAAAGCTACTTTCAGCTAATTTCCATTTATATCAGCTTTCAAAGCACTGTGACAGCCATTCGATGGGAGTATGGGCATAAAGATGGTCTATGTTATATTATATATATATATAAAAATATATATTTACCTGGTAACTGCGATTGTTGTAGCTGCTGTTGTTGCTGCTGTTGTTGTTGTTGCTGTTGTTGTTGTTGCTGATGCCGCCATTCGTGGGGCGAGAAGCGGGAGACAAAGAAGAGGACGATGCTGACACCAATATAGCTAAAGATGACGCTCACCTGTTGGCGGCATAATAAAAACATGAAAAGCGTGTGAGATGCGACAGTTACGATAGCTTCTGCTTCTTCTTTAACATCAGCGTCAGCTTCCTTTTGGGGCGCAACTGTATAATTTGGGCTAAAAAATTTTTCATTAAATTTTCTTTACTAATTGAAGCGGAAGCGGCAATGGCTTTCCTAGAAAATGGCGGAACATTAGCTTAATGGGACGAGTGGCGTTGGATAAACAAGGATGCTTAATAATAGAGTGTGCCCGACTTAAAGATACCTTAGCTTTAGCATTGCCTAGAATTATCTATTAAAGGGGAATTCTTTAAATGTGAAAATATTATAAATTGGCTTTCTTCGTACAAACGAAATTTGCCATTAATCGATATTTATCGATACGTTAATAAAACTGCAATCGAATATAGTTATATGCTTTTTTGTGTGTGTTTAAAATATTTAAACGTATGTTTTCAAAATTATTGATATCTAGATTTATTATTTACGTTATATAATCAAACAATATTTAAAATTTATCGAAATCGTAAACTGAAAACAATATTTTATATAAATATAAAATACATACTAGAAATTTCTTAAATAAAATGGCCACTTATTAAAACCCCATTTTGCCTACAAATAATGAAGAATTTTAATCAATACTTGATAGAAATAATTTATAGAAATGGGGCTGACTTTGAAATAGTACAAGACATATGCCCATTTATGAATCGATATATATCGATTTTATTCAAAAAACAAGCGCTCAAACGATACAAAATAAGCACATAAATATAAAAAAAATAAATAATTGCTATAAATAACTATTTGTTAATAATAATTTTCAGGAGCTTTCAGCTTTTATACACACAGACATAGCTTATTGATCTAACTAATTTTGCTACTCAGAAATATATAAGTTCATATTAGCTGGTGCCCTTTGTCTGTTACATACGCTGGCTTTACAACAATATACCTTTTTTGTTAAAAACATTTTCAATTGATTGCAGGGTGTAAAAACAATGGCAGGTGACGCTGCCTGTCGAGGACTTCGACACACCTGCCGCCTGCTACCAGATTTTGTTGCCTGTTGCCTGTCTGACTGCCAACTGTTGCCGTTGTGTTGTTGTTGTTGTTGATGTTGTTATTGTTGCTGCTGTTCATATTGTTGTCGTTGTCGTTGCCGTTATCAATGCTTCAATGGCTGCCATGGGGCGCGCCTTTGTGCGCTGGCAAAAAAGAAAAAGGTGTCGTCGCCGGCGACGTCGTCATAGTTGCTTTTATGCACACACAAAACACACACACACAACATACTCGCACACACTCGCACACACATCCTTTAGGCTGTGCTTGTGCTTGTCAGTAGCTGCTTTTATTGGGGGCGTTGCCGTTGTCAGCCTGGAAACGCGTTCTCCTTGTTGTCATGTGTGTGTGTGTTATAATGTGTGTGTGTGTGTGTGTGTGTGTGCATACAATGCGTCATTTAATTTATGATAAATTTTTTTTGTTCAAGTCTTTTTAATATTAGCTTGCTAACTTTTGCAGGCATCGCCGGGTTTTTCAGCCTTTTTTTTTTTTTTTTTTTTTTTTTTTTTTTTTTTTTTTTTTTTTTTTTTTTTTTTTTTTTTTTTTTTTTTTTTTTTTTTTTTTTTTTTTTTTTCACTGACTTTTCTAAGCGTTTAATTTTTTGTTGTTGTTGTTGTTTGTGTCTTGTTTAAGATTTGCCGCGCTGTCAACACGCACGGCAAAATGGCTAAAGATAAAAAAATGTGGGCTTAGAATGTGACAAATAAAGTAGATGTATTCTTGATATAACTCTTTGATTTAGATATATAGTCGAGGAATAAGTATAGAATCCACTTCTGCTTTAGTTAACATTTTTAAATATGGTTTTATTCTATTTATTCCCTCTGTCATGTGCTGTTTCATATTTCCTTCTTTATTTAGTCCCTCGTCCATCAGTCTTCAATTTGTATACTTTGCTCAATTGACTTCTCGCTGTCATTAGATTAAAGAGCCACTTCGACGGTCTCAACTTGGCTGGCAACTGTTTTGTGTTGTTTTTTTTTTTGCGAGTGCATCCAACTTTTGGTCGTATATCAACATCATCATCACTAAATGCTCATATAATTCTGATGGCCGGCCATTATTTAAACAAGCGTCAAGCGGCCAACTTTGGACTAGCGCCAAATTTAATACTTGACGGCTACGTAATTTTTGCTCCCAGCGCTTGTAGTTGTTGTTGTTTATAATGTTCAAAAAATAAAACGAAACGAAACAAAAAATCGGCACACAACAACAAGAAGAAAAAAAAAGAGCAAACAGTAGCGAAAAAAACTTTGTCGTTTACTCTATTAAACTTTTTTGTTTTTTTTTTTTTTTTGGGAAGCTTACGAGGTAGCAAGTTGAAGCCGAAACCAGAAGAAATAAATATACAAAAGTCCAAGTTTGCGGCAAAGTTTTTGTGCCCAGCGAAATAAAATAAGATGAACAAAAGTAAACGGAAAGGGGCAAACGAGGGGAGAGCGTTAAAATTACCAGGCAATGGCGCCAACAAAAATGAAAGAAATGTTTTAAAAAACTTTACTCATTTGTATGCAGCGCAAAATTTTGCATTATTTTGACTCGTTACCGAAAAAGTCTAAATAAACACAATGCGCCGCACGTCTAGACGCGGCACGTCCTGTTTTTGGGGTTCCTTAAGCTTATTTCGGTGGAATTAATCGAAGTTGGGCCTGATTTGAAGCAGTTATCTGATTATGTCACTAATGTGTGCGATTTATGATAAGCTCCTTAAACCACAACAAGAAAGGAAGCTATAAAAAGTTAATATTCTTCATTAGAAGTAATCAGCTTATGCCACTTTTCAATAATCGATAAAAATATCGTTTTGTTTTTATCGATTGTAGATCGATAGAAGTAAATCACAAACCATGAATTAAAACAAACCAGCAATAAACATCTATCAGTCCTTTCTTGGATTCAAAAATATTTTACGCTCTTTAACAAACTAATTTGTTTTATCGATAATGAACCGATTAATTGTTGTCGATTAAAACCGATTCGTCTCAGCTCGGTGCAGATAACTAATTACGTTTCATTGCAAACAAATTTTTATCGATAATAAATCGATCTAATGTTATCGATCAAAAATCGATATGTCGGCTTTCAATCCTATCGAGTATTAATAATAAATATACTTTTATATGTCCGATTTTTTTGCTTAAATTTCATTTATATTGCTATTAAACGGATCATTTTGGTATAGTTTAAGTATGTTGAATGAAAAAAACAATGAAGATATTTCGGAATATATTGATAAAATCAAAACTAAGACTTTTTAAAGTACTCAAAGTTCCAAAATTTCGTTAAGTGAAATTTCTTTTGCTAACATTGCAGTTACTAAACAGCCCAAGCAAGGCTGAAACTGGGGCACGACTGCCACGCGCTATCAGGAGAAGAGATAGGATAAGACGAGGAATGGGACAGGGAGACAATATGACAGCTTGCAGCAGGAATGCAGCGTGTGTCAAGTCAAAGTTGCGCCCTAGCCAACGACTGGAACATAAAGTTTCTAGTCGGACAGGCAGGCAGGCAAGGCAACAGGAGTTACAACAGATATACACTTACATATATACATATATATATACAGATACAAAAACAGAGAGTGTGAGAGAGAACTACATATACGCACCCAAATTTCCTGTGATAAAGGATTCATGAAGCTGAACACGCCGGGCGTTTGCTTCACTGGCTTCTTAATCATGATGGAAATGCCCAGCGACATGAACGGCTTGCTAAAGTCAATGACACGTTCGCGTTCAGCGGTAATCGTCATGGCGGCAATGGCAATATCCGCTTCCTGTTGCTCAAATGAGAACGAGACAGAGAACAGAATATAAGCAATAGTTATGCCGAGTTTGTCGGTTGAGAAAGCGCATTGCATGTCTTTCACCCACCTTGCGCATCAGTTCGCCCACCATGCCATCCCAGTCGCCGTGCACGTTCGGATTCTCGGAGCCGTAATTGCCATCCTTCACCAGTCGCAGTTCATCTACAGTAAGCGGTAAGTATACGTGTATTAAAAACGCTGATACGACTACGGACCATTGGCAATTACACAACTTACACACAAGTCCCAGTTTCTTGGACAGCAAATCGGCCAGATCCTTGCAATAGCCCTCGAAGCGTTCATTACCGTGCAGCTGCTCCCCAAAGGCCGGCTGCTTAACCATTATGTATGGCTCCTCCAGCACTGTGGTGACAATGTACGTGCGATTCTTTTCGAACTCCACATGCGGACGCAAACGCACATATTTCGCATTCAACGGCTGCAGTCCGGCATTATCATTCCACTCGGCAACTTTTACCTGTGAGCGAAATTAATGTTTTTTACTTATGTAAGTGTAAGACAAAGGTTTATCGGTTAGAGTTCATATTAATATCGATGGGAATTAAGCACTTGCTGCGAACATTATTATTATCAGTCAGTTCGTGTGTTTCGCATTGCAATTGATTGTTTTCATCATGATATGCCCTTAGTAATATGTACTCCTGACCAACTTAACTTTAATGGAATTCAAGTAAGCAATACTATATAATACTAACAAAATTGGCTTACTAATTGATTAACTACTATTTTGCCTAACAAACCTAAACGATTCTTGACAATCCGATTACAAAAACATATCGTATCCATTGAAACAACCAGTCTTTAAACTAGTTTTTATAAAAAAACTTTTAGGTTTAGTAAGGTATCGTAACGAAAATTAATAATTACAAGGTTTATTTAGTTAAAATTCTATAAACATGGCAACATAATCATATATAGCTGTCATAGAAATTTTTTAGTTTTTGTATGGATAACTTTTTGGTTTTAAAAAATATACCAACCTAACTTTTCAATAAAAAAATTCATTATATTTCTAACTTGTTTGTAAAATCTTAATTTCATTGGATCACTATATCGAATGGCTTCCATAGATAGATTGTTAAAACTACGAGTTTTTGTATAAACAAATTTTTTGTTTTTCATTATATCATAACCAAACTTTGAGAAACTTTTAAGATATTTTCAAAATCATATTTAATTTGCAACACTATATCATGTATCTGCCAAAGAAACAAAAGTTTAAAACATACAACAATTTTCTTAAGATATAAGTAAACCTGTTGATTACAAGCTCCAATAAGTTCCGCACATGTGGACTAGTTTCTTATTGTGTACTATATAAAGTATACGCCCAACACTTCGTTTTTATATAGAAATATACCGTAAATCTTTTTTTTACCCGTCAGGGTATTTAATGTTCGAGCCACTAGCTGCTGCTTTTTATGTTTGTTGTAATTGCGCCCGGCTCCATAAATTACAGCAGGCAGCTCGCTGGCTTGACAGCCACTTGGTTGTGGCTCTAACCCTAAACTTCGCCCAGCCGCCCCATCGCGCACATATACCGTTACATACCATGGCGCTGTTTACGGTCATCTCGACAACGTGCAGCGTGTAATTGACTCGTCTGCCGTCATCGTTGAATTTGATATCCCCGGTGAGTCCCTCGATTTCCACCTGCCAAAAGGGAGTAAAAAAAGAATGGGGAAAATGCGAGGGTGAATGAAAAGCAGCTCGGAGCGCGTTTTAATTGCTTTGTCAGCGCCATTGGCGGCGGCGACAGCGGCTGCTGTTGCTGCTGCAGCACATCATGATCATGACATTAATGTCTAAAACCCACCTTTCTCAAATAACGTGATATTTTATCGCCATGCTCCCATGCATTCACCCAGCCCTTGGCCGTGTTACAGTCCAGGGCGCGCGGTGCGGTGCCGAAGCCGCCGCTGCCGGCATCGCTATTGCTGCTGCTGTTGGCGCCATCGCTGGCCGTTGAGGCAGCCGCCTGGGCGGCCACCATCAGCGTTTGACTGCGTCGCTGCACATTGTTCCTGAATTGATCCGGCTTCTTGCGCAGTATTTTGTTGAACGCCTCCACAAGCACAAAGACCGCATCGTACATGAGCGCCGCTTGAGCCTGTGTCGACGGCAAAGTAGGATTATTGAAGTGTGTGTGGTTGTTGGTTTTGCAGGTTTCACTTGTTGGCACTTAATGAGTGTATTACACGCTGTTTTTCACAATTTTCCCCGTCATTGGCATTGTCTTTTACTTATTCGCGTGGGTGTGAAATGCTCTAATGAGATTAAGAATGTGTTGTGACGCTAAATTCTGAGCGGTTTTTGGCGGGCGCCAATTTTACCTGCTGTCAGGGTTGCTCAGAAAGCTTTAACAGCCTGTTGTTAACAAGTGGCAGGTATCGAGTAATATTTTCGAAAATATCGAGATCGATAGGTTAGCTTAGGTCACTATAAGCATTTAAGCAAGTTTAAACAATTCTCGTTGGCTTACTTATATGTTATTGACTGACCAGATGCAGCATTAAATAATAATTGATGGTAACTTATGTTGTCACCTCACCAAAAATGGTCTACTGCAACAGGTTGTTTGCGGCTTTCTGTATAGTTAACAGCAATGCTCCCTGTATTGCATTTACATATATATTGCTGTGCGATGCAATAGCGTTGCATTCGTAGTTCAATTGAATGAGAATGTTCTGTAGTTCAATTATTCGTAATGAACAATGAAAAATTACCTGAGCGACTCAATTATTTAATTAATTTTAATAATGTATTCACCAGCGAATACAATCCAATAATTCTTTAATTACATATATATATAAATATCATTGTTGATAAGCAGTTGTCCTGTTGACCCCAATGGAAAATGGGACTACGATCTAAAATTTGGTTCGCTTGTTCATTTGAAGAGGAATCCAAACGAACTAATTAAAATGCAACTCTGCACTCTAAATTGGCGAGTAAACGAATATTAAAGGTGCATTAAAAGTCCAGCTCGCGTCCATTTTTTTTAAAGTGCTGTGCTTCTTTTGTTTAAAAGTATGTGTGTTTAATTAAAGCAAGCCTTTTTTAATGTGCTGTGATTTAAAAAAGTGTTTAAATATGATATGTGTAATGTATCAAATATTTAATTATTGCTTAGGAGTTGTAAAGTGTCCAAAATGAGAAAGTGCCGTTAATCTAGCAAATTGTGAAATACTGCGAAAACGCGGTAGACGCTACCGAAAGTGCGTGAAAATTGTTCTAGAATTCTAATGGAATTCATTTTATGTGTCCGCGCGTGATTTTTTTTTATGTGAGAATTTTTTTTATGTGAAGCCGTTGAAAGTCAAGGAATATGTGAGAAACTGTAAGTAAATGTTCCAAATAGTATTGGCTTTAAGTAGTGAAAAATCAGGCTTTATTTAGAGAATGTTTTTCCTTTCACATACATATGTCTGTGTGTGTTTGTGTATGTGTAGCAGAGACTCGTACAAGTCAAATAAACAAATAAGCATTGTCAAAGAGAGCAACAGCAAAGGGTATACCCAGAGAAAAGGGGTTGGCGGGGCCAGTCCTGAAGCGGTATACAACTAACATTTAAGCGCCACAAAGTGAAATCTTTGTCAACAAGGATAATGCCAAGGAAATACAAATATAAACAGCACGCAAACTAAACCAACTGTCGAGTAGTTGTGCCTTCGCATGTGTGTGTGTGTGTGTGTGCGCGCTAAGCATGACAAGGACAACGACGACGGCAGCAAGGACACAAACACATACATGTGTGCGTATTTGCCTTTGCCTTTGACTGCAAGTTGCTGCTGAACTATGTAAAAAGTGAAATCTGTCGCCCATTTTCCTGTTTGTGTTGCTATTTGCCAGCGCACATTGAGTGCGAGCGAGAAAGAGAGAGGGACGAAATGTGGGGACAGATAGAGCGCAAAACTATGCTACAGTTAGAGCTGATCAGTGAGGGAATAACTGTAACTGGCACGCTGTGACTGTGAACGGGCATAAAATCACAGTCTCTATAAACAGTTGTAGTAGAGTGTTAACAGTCAGGTTGATAATATTGGGCACAGTACAATAGTATATTACAGTCAGGGCCTATAGACAAGACAGTGTTTTAGGTTAACAGTCAGTCTGCATATAATAGGCACAGTCCGATTTCTACAGTGACAGTGCAATTATATTAGTGATGGTTTTGTATTAACAAGATAATAACAGTCAACTATTTATTTAAACAAAAGAAGTAAATCTCTTACAGTCACAGCCCAACAATATTAGGTGTACTTTATTTTAGCCATATTCCCGAGTAAGCACTGATGGTATAACCTTTTTCATATGCATAGTTTTATATAGTCACACTCCAGCAATATTAGCGCATACTTTCAGTCACAGCCAAAGCCTTCCTCACAACTAATATTAAATGTCACGATTATGCAAAAATCACGTTCACATTGCGGACTGTGACTGAAGTAAGCAACAATAGCGCGGTCATCTCTAAGCCCAGCGGTAAACATTAAATGCCAGCAAATATTTAACAGCCAGAAGCAGTGACAATGCCGCTTGGTGCTACTTGAAGTCGCACTTGGGTCTATAGAACTTTACCGAAATCGATTCACGGCCGGCGCCCACGCTCGTCTGTGGGTCCAGGCGTTTCCAGCTGTCATAGAAATCGCGCACGAGACGACGATTTGTGTCGACAATGCGGAATCCAGTAATGTTGAGGACACCAAACTCGGTTACCTCGCTCTCCCAGCGATCGTCCATGACCTGGAATGTGCAATGTCCAATGTTGCAACAACAACAACAACGACAACAAGAAAAGGGAAAACAACAACAACAACACTTACCAATCCACTCAATAGATAGTGATAGGTGCGACGGCCCAAACGCATGTCGCGCACATGTTTTATCAGTATTTGCTTGGCCATTTCGGTTGGGCAGTCGAGGACGATGTATTTGTTGGTGAAACGTCCGATTTGCTCCAGCGTATGCAGAAACTCAATAGCCATGCTGACATTCGAGATGCGCTTGACCAGCTCCACTTGAAAGGACTCGTTGCCTGGCTTCAGGCCCTGGTAGATTTGTTGCAGACGCAGCAAACCTGCAAAACACACAAGAGCATGGCCCCAAAATGTTACAAAAACGAGTTTTAGCCGTTTGACATAAAAGTGTGTGCGTTAATTAACTGCACTGCCAAGTGTGTGACAACACTGCAGGAGGGAAATGTGAGGGTCATGGAAATGATAGCTATCCTCAGTTTATAAAGTCAATAGGTTAGGCACTTAACCTTTCCACTTTATGTTTGAAAACAAAAGACTTCAAATATTGTAGAAAAAAAGTGCGAAAAATAATATTCAGTGAATATAATCTTAATAACTTCATAAATTATTTAAAACAATTTTTTCAATTATAAACACACAATGGTGCTCTTCATAGAAGAGGCTAAACTTATGACTTAACAAAATGAATTAAGTGTCGAATATAGGCTTAAGATTTTCGTATTTTGCCAATGCTAAGTACTTAGCAACTAGACTTAATTATTCTTCTCAATCTTAATCAATCATAATTCCATTTATAATAAGCCTGAAACTCTCGAAACAACCCTAAAAAAATGGGCTAATTAGGGGCAAACGCATGGAGTCCGCTTAGATTTCGAAATTGTATGAAAGCGTATGAAAAGATACACATACGCCGCGTATGCCAGAGAAACACATACGCCGTGTATCTCACAGATATAAAGGGAGCTTGGAAAACTCGCATAGTTGCGCCCGAGGCAAAGCCAAAACGGGGCAACGTGGCATTCACAGGCCGCACAAGAGTCCAGCAACTGACAGGCACACTTCCTCTACCCCTTCCACCCCCCCTCCCCCCACCTTGGTCTGCCCACGCATCCTCTGGTTCGTTGAATTATCATTGGCCTTGTGTGGCGGAGATTTCATTGCGAGCGCAATTTGCATTTGTGCTTATTGAGTTATCTCTCTAGCAACTAACTGCAGTTGCAGTTGGACTTGCAGTTGCAGCTTTCATTCGCACTTAAACAGATCCCCATCAGAGTTGAGCCAGTTCGCTCAGACTTGATTCAATTGAACTAATCTGCACGAACGAACTAAAAAGCTAACTTTGAAACCATATGAACTTTAACTTGTTGCTTAGCTCAGGAATTTTAAAGTATTGAATGCGTATTTTATTGAATCACTAATCGTTTAGTAATTCATTTGAGTCCCAATTCAATCAGTTGTTCATTTGAGTATCAACCATATCACAGTCGTTTATTTAAACTCAAGCGCCTGGTTTTTATTTGATTCACAATATCGTTTAATAGTTCATTAGTTCCCTCAACGTTTCATAGTTTATTTAGGTTTTACGTGATTTAAAAATTCATATGAATTGGGTAAAACAAATTTTATTTTTATTATATTGATCAATTGTTCAAACATTCATTAAAATGAATGCAAAGAGAAAAAATAAATTTTATATTGTAACTAATATAAAAACAAAATAGGTGAACTGAAATGAACTGAGCTAATAGAACTCAAATGAACGACTAAACGTTAATGGAACTTAAATAACCAACGACACAATATTGGAGTGCCCAAATACATAACCCTAAGTAATATGTTTTGTAAACTTGTTATGTTGAACCAGTTAGGGAAAATTGAACCAGAAACTACAGCACTAATAGGCAGCTGACACGGGCGCCCACGGGTCCGAAAACTTGACGATTCAATGCACTGGGGGCAGCCCAAAAGGGCGAGCGGACAGACGGGCGGACAACCGGGCAACCAGACGGCCAGACAGATAGAAGCACAGATGATTTGTATGACAGCTACGCAACGTACAAAAATCCCAGTGCTCTCTCTCTCTCTCTCTCTCTCTTTCTCTCTCTGTTGTTTTCTCTCCCTCTTTCATTTGCCTGTCGTGCCGTTCGTCGCCTTTTGAATGTCGCTGCAGCTTGAATGCGCCTTCAATTTATGTTTGCGGATAAAATGGGATTTGCTTTGGCTTTCGCAATGGCAGCTCCGACCGCTCCATCGGGCGTTACGGCTAACGCGCCCATTGCTGCTCAGGGCTCACGGGTAAAGCACACTCCATACATATCCAATTTGTTGTTGTTTTGATTTACACTATCCTCTGTCAATGCCAGAATGAAGTATTTCCATACCCAGCGTGCAATAGAGGTATGCAAAGACAGAGCATATATGTTTTTAATAGGAAGTGTGTAAAAAAATTAACTTTTCAATATCAGAACTAAATTTTTTTAACACAAAGGAAGCCTTGTGTGTTTATAAAGCAGCTCTTGTGTCTAAAATGTGTTTATAGTCAAAAGAAGCTGTGCGTTCTTTATGTATTTACAGGGTATCAATTAGTCAAGTAGCTTGTTTTTTCACTAAAATGTATGGCAATTTCTTTACAACGTATGTATAGCTATGTAATTGAATTTTAAAGACTCATTATTTACAGGGTATCCTAACTCAAGTATTTAATATATATTTGTGTTTAGAAGTTATCAATAAGTTAAGTCCGTTATTTCAAATATCTAACATACTTCAAAAACCATAAACAGGTTTTCAGGGTAACTGCTAGTCGAGCAACTCATATTTGAATCCTAAAATGCCTCAGTTAACTGATGTTGCTTTAATGTTAACTTGTTTGCGAACACCTTCGAATATTTTACACGGTATCTCCTAGTCGCACATTACCAGTGATAAATGCCTGCCTTCGGCAATAGGACCAATTTTTTTTCTGCGCTGTACTAGTGCAATAAATTTTGTGCTTTGCCTTTTATACAATTTCATTTGCTGTTGCTCCCCGTAGTTACCTCCCTCTGCCACGCCCCCCACGCGCTCCACCCATCCGCACTTGTATCTATGCCCACTCCAAAGTCAATCGCTCTGTAGCAGCACTACCCCCAAGGACCCCCTCCGGTCTGTTCCAGTATTTCTATAGTCCTCACGCTTGGCTTGCCTTTGGATTTGAGTTTTGGGTTTTGTGTTTTTCGATTTGAGATTTGTCGTTTGGATTTGGAGCGTGTGTGCGTGTGTGTGTGTGTGTGTGTGCGAATATTGAGAGTGTAATTGAGTAGCGTACTGTGCTGCGACTTGGGCTTTTGTTTTATTTCATTTTTGATATGAAAACATTTGCGACTTCCCCTTCCCCCTCCCCACCAAACTTTCCCGCCGAACCGCACATAATATGTATGTCCCCGAATTGATGGCTCGAAATTGGCTTCTGTCTTGATTCCGATTTTTTGTTGCTTCTTCTTTCTCTTATTTCGTATCGTATTTATATCTGATACCCATTGATAATGGCTGTTGTAGGGTGGTTTATATTCCAGGCAAAAATAATAATAATATATTCTCGAAAAACATAAAAAGCCAATAGGATCCAGTTTTACTTTGCAATAGAGATAACGTCTCCTTTTTAATCATATATTTACTGAAAAAAATATATTCATATTATTATTATTACTATTAAATAAGTATATATAACTAAAGGCAATCGATTAAAGACCTTGCCAAATTACAGGTACAGAGTAACTGCAAGTGTGCCAGCTATAATTGAAATACTTTCACTTGCTTTTTTCGTTCGGTTTCTTTTTGTTCCGTTGTTGTCTCCTCTGTGTCCTGGCTTTTGTCTTGTGCGTATGTGGCGTATTTCCGTTTTGTGTTTATTGTTTTATTTTTGGGGCCTGTGGCCTGTCGCATTGTTTCCTTTTTTGTTTATGTTACGAATTTAATTTACAATTATATTTATTTTTTTATGGGCATCTCAGCAAATTCAATTATTTTTCAAGCACAAATTCGCAATAGCAAATTCATTGAAATTGAATTTTTAAAAGTCAACAGAAAAACTCGTATCTCTCTAGTACGTATCTAGCTCAAGGATCTGCTCTAGCTGCCTATGTAAATTTTAAAACATCTGCCATATCCTTATATGTATATCTATCTCTCTTCTGTTCACACTTTTCCTTTCCTGCCTTACGCCACTTGTTTATTTGATGCTCAGGCTAAAACTTCTCTATTTTCACTCACATGCGAAAAGTAAACAAGACAATTTGTTATGTTAAACAAAAGTTAGTTTTGCGGAAATGAAGTTTTCCTCCCATCGGTAGTGACACTCATACACAGGCATAAAATACAAACACACAACAGCGCAGCTACAGCTACAGATACAGTCAGGTTCTATAAAAACACACATAAGACATCGCACACTAACAACTAAAATATTTGCCTACATATTTTATGCCTTAACAAATGCGAGAGATAATGGAATTATTATAAGCAAGTTTTGCATAGCAAATTTCTTGGCCAGAGTTTTCAAATACCTCACATACACACACACACACATATATATGAGTGTGTACTTATACATACATATATATTTATATACAATTAAGATAACTTTAACATATTGGAGAGTTGTCTGTTGAAACATATAGTTATTATATAAATTTATGTTAAACATTTGATTTATATGTTAAACACATAATTTATATTTATAATATCCATTTTGAAAAACTCAAGCTTAAAACTTTGATTTATGATTTCCTGTAAAGTTTATCATTTATTCATTTCAAATGCTTAAAGTATCTATAAAAAAAATCTATTAAACTCGTTGACATTTTTCAGATATCAATGAACGACGTTTTATATATTTTAAGCATTCCTTATTGCTTTCTTTTTTATTCTTAATATAAAAAGGTAGTTCATATAATATTTATTACCATGTTACCAGCAAATTCCCCAAATTTATCCCAAATAGTAACCTAGAAACCAAACTAATATGTTAAATTTATGTTCATTTATTTTAAGACCACAAATAAATTATAATAATGTGCAACAAAAAAGCCCCCCAACTATCTTTGAAAGGTAAGATGAATTTTATTAACTTTTAATTTAAGTAACCTAGAAACTAAATCTCTTTAAATCAATTATGACTATAGTATATGAAAAGAACAACTATGCTTAAAGAAAATCTTAGATGTTAAACTCTTAAAATGAAAGACCTTTTCCCCCGGCCACTTTCGTATTTTAGCTGCTTGTTATGGCCTTCACTTGTTCGCTTGTTGTGTTATCAGAAACTTTGTTGGTTTAATTACTTTGTTTGAGAGGAGAGAGAAACTGTGTGTTTGTGTATGTGTGTGTGTGTGTGTGTGTGGGCGTGGCGCATGGCAGGCGAGTGATACGGACAGGCTGAAAGGATTTGGCTTATGCGCATATGTTTTCAATGGCTCTGACAGCAGGCGGCTTCAAAAGTATCAAATAACATGAAAGTGAAATCGCTGTAAAAGCCCATTATGGTTAAATTAATGGCAAACAGCATAGCAGGCAATCAGCCAGCTAGCCAGCCTAGTCCTTAGTCCCGATCGAATCCTACCAACTCGTCGCATGCGATATGACGCAGTTTATGCAAATTTACAGATTTTATTATTATATGAAAGACGAATAATAAGACGCCAATGCATTTGCTTATTATTATTCATGATGCCACCTACAATCAAAATTTTCGTTACACATTTTTTTTTATGTACACGTACCACAATTCGAAACGGAAGCAAATAACTGTCGAGAGTGCTAGACGAGAGCTATACTCAGGTTAAAAATAGCCCATA
Source organism: Drosophila lacertosa (assembly GCA_004143845.1). Taxonomy (NCBI): domain Eukaryota; kingdom Metazoa; phylum Arthropoda; class Insecta; order Diptera; family Drosophilidae; genus Drosophila; species Drosophila lacertosa. The sequence continues at coordinate 167,110 of SCDZ01000364.1, forward strand.
TTCATGATGTGTTATGTCTTGTTTTCGATTTGTGTGCCGGTGGGCATATAAATTGAAAATTTTTAATAAATTAGGGTGGGTAAGTGGCTTAATATTAAGTAAGGGCACTCTAGCTCTTGTGTGTTGATAAATTGTTGCAGAGAAAGGAGGCTAAATTGATAGATTATAATGAGGATAATACACGCTTTTTATGGTTGTAATGGCTTCAGCTACTTTAAAGCTCAGCAAAGACATTTCACTGTTCGATTTAAGATCCGTTAAATTATAAAGGAGGGTACAGGCTATTCAAAGAATATGAAAGAGTGTTATTAAAATTAGAGTATGTTACATCCGATCAATTAAGTACATCATACCTGTCGAAACGTTCCTCCAACAATACCCACCTAGCATATTTCACGATTACAGGGTATACAAATGAAAATATTAATATTTATTTAAAAGCGTCTATTTTTCAATTTCTCATCTAGCTTTCTTTCATGCACTTTCTTAGCATGCAAATAGATTTGTATACATTTGATTTTCAACCTTTTCCAATATTCAAAGACAATCAAGGCCAATCAATGACAATCAATCTATAAATAAAAGCATTTGCATAAATCTACAGTTCTCGCATTGATTAGCAGCCCGGTTTAAGGATTTAGTACCTGTTGGTCGGATGTTTAATAAAATATTTATCAAGTCTCTGGGCAAACATTTTGATCACTCGACTGGGCCAAAGAAAGGAGACAGACGTACAGATAGATATAGAGCTAACGGTAACGTAAACAAAAACTCATTATCCGGCCTGCCAGATGAACTGGCAATTTTCGTATGTCCTTTCTAACCAGGCGACAAATGCAAATGCCCAATAGGAGCAACCTCCCTTTCAGTGCCCGTGTGTCCTGCGTAATAAATTTCGTGTGAAAGCAAACAACAATGCGCAAAATGCCTACGCCCTGTCCTGACAGGACTCATTCTTTTAGGCTCGCCCTGACACCCCTCCTGGCTGTGTCTGGAAACACGAGATTGTTGCGTGTATATATATATATACATATATATGTATATGTATATGTATATGTAAAGAGACATACATATATTATGAGACAGAGTGTGCGTGTGGCAATGTGCTAAAAAATAAGTGAGACATTTACTTTCATTGCAGACACTTGATTGCATGTTTTTAATATCAAATCAGCATCCGAAAATATCTTCGGCAAATATATCTCTAATTTGGCTATTTCAGTTCGCTGCTTGCGGCGTTTTGTTTTTATTTTGTCGTATTCAAATATCAAATTGTTTCATTTCTGTGGGCCACTAAATAAAACGCAAAGAACATGAAATACGAATAAAAAATATGTACTTGAAATATTAATGGAACAAAGGTAATAAAACACTTGCGGGCAATTTTTGGTGCGGTAAAATATGCAGACTGAAAAATGGTGCAAAAAAATGTACAAACAGAAATTTGAATCTTTTAAATTAATAAAAATAGATACTTTGGTAAAATGTGTGAAAAAAACATTGGAAAAAAGCTTAAACTTTGTGAAAAACATTTTAAAATAAAGAAATATGTTGAATATTTATTGAAATATGAAATCAGAACATTTAATAACACTTTAAAAGTAAATAATAAATAGGAAAAATGGTAAAAATATAAATAAAAAAAAAACATTTTCTATCAATACAAAAAAAAATGGATAGAAAATTCTCTGGTGGGCAAAAAGCACTTGGGAATATATTGTACTCCCAAAATGGCTGCAGGCGCACATCCTCCAAAGGTTCATAGACTTACAATACAAAAGCCATAATCTTATAGCCAAAATTAAAATGGGTGTACGCCAATTTCGCAAGTCCAAGTCGTAAATACAAGCGACAATAAACCCATAAGCTGGCGGGCATATCCGCATGAATTAGGGCGCGATGCCTCCCAACCAAAAAAAAAATAGCAAAAAAAAAAAAATAAGAATAAAAGGCATATAGAAAATATTGTGGGTGAGCTAACATAGAGTGGCTATTAGTATTTGTTATTGTTGTTGTTGTGGTGATTGCTTTAGCGCTGCCAATGGCCATAAATAGTTTTTTTTTTCCTGCTAGCGGGCGGAGGAGGTCACTAGGCGAAAAATGTTTCTCCAATTTCTGTGTAATAAACTCGTTTGCGTGGCGCAAATAAACACAGAGCACAAAATAGAAGAAGCAGCAGACACAGCAGCAGTAGAGCAACCATTTCGTATAAACAGTTGCGCCAGTGCCACATGCCACATGCGCGCCAGCTAGCCAAAACAAAAGCCGTTAACTTGCGTCGCCGTTACGTGCCAAGCAGCCGCCGAGAATTCCAATACCCTTAAAGGCCCCCCAAACAGCGCCCATTCCCCCCTTCGAGGCTCACACGCCGGCTGTGTAAACATGGCCATAAACTGAAGAGCTACAATTATTATAGAAAAAATGAAAGGCGACGCCAAAGAAAAATCTCTATTTTGACTTATTTTTTAAAAGATAAAGATATGAGGGTCACCAAGCAATACTAAGATTTATGAAAGGCAGTTGGAAAGGTCAAAGGGCTCCATTTCAAGAAATGTTATATAAAATAATGTGGAAAACAATTCGTTTCATCATTTCAATTGGGTTGATTTTAAATGGTATTTGTTTTTTTTTTTAAAGTAATTTAACTTCTTTAATAATAAGTGGCTTTAAATTTGACAAACAACCAATTATTTTAAATAAAAACACTTTCTATTCTCTTCCTAGAAGAGATATTCTCCACAAAAAAACCCATTTTTCCTTTTAAATTCTATTTGAATTCATTATTTATCTTTATTATTATTCTATCAAGTAGTTTAACACACAAATATTTGCTTAGCACACAATCGAAAGCTCAAGTTTGGCCAACAAAGACATGAATGAGTGTACCCACCGCAAATGAATATTCATTTCTCACACCTGTGTGCAAAATCCGATTGTTTGTTATGCTTGAAATTGATTGAGTGCCATATATTTCCATAGAATCCTAGTCAAATAACTTAAAACAAACAGAACGCCTTAAAGCACACACAAATCTTAAACACTCACAAACACACAGACACAAACACAAACACACACACTCACTCACACACTCGCTTAAGCACTCATACACTCAACGTTAACACTCGCTGTGGGTAAATTGATTGAGTGCTGTTGCGCGAAAACCATAAAAAAGATTTTCACGTGGCATTCATTAATAATAATAATGCAGACGTCGGCCAGTTGTCTGTCTGGCCATTCTGTCATTCGCTACCAGCTACAGTGAAGGCTCGCCTAACGGTCAGACAGGCCCGGGGCGGACAAGTCATTTGGCCGATCAACTTTTTATTATGCAGTTTCAATCTTTTTGCTTGTTTCCTTCTTTGACTGGAGGCGGACAGTTTTATTTTTAGGCACAAAAACTTTTCTTGAACAAGAACTAAAACGAAAAATAAACTTTGCTAAAGAGAAAATTATATAAAAAATTGCATAATAAGAAAGTGACAGTAAATATCTTAAACAAGTAAAAACGTTGCGATTTCTATTTAAAAGTAAGTGAATATTTTTGTCATTTTTGATTCTATATTTTATTAAATATCATTAAAGAGTGTATATCTTTATCCCTTAAATTATTTCTCGACAATAAAAGAAAAACTATAACTGTTAGATTAGTTGTCCGTTAGCAGCAGCTTTCACTGTAGCTATCCGTTTTGTGTGTTTGTCTTGGCTGGCAGCCATATAAGCCAATTGTCTGTCAGCGCAGACGGCTGTGTCATTAAGTTTTATTTATAAAGCAGCTAAATGAAAAATCCTCGCAAAAACTTATAACAAAGCAAATTGACTTGAAAACAAATGGTGAGAGTGAGACGGATATGAAAACAGGAAACAGAAGCTCAACTCTCATATTATGAAGTTTGCAGCCAATGAAAGATTATTGCCTCTCCAGGGCCAACAGCCGGAACTGAGGCTCAATCTCACACTATATTAAAGATGTATAGGCAAATGCAAAGGTATATATGTACATATATATTTGTGTACTCACCATCGTGGGAATCGTAGAGATAAATTATTTTGCGCCAGCCATAAAATTGTATTGTATCAATGATGGCCTGATGGTAATCCGGGCGCATGCTGAGGGCAAAGTCCAGGAAGCCCGACGATGGCGTAAGCACCTAAAACGCGCAAATTATGGAAAACAGCGGTCATACATATAGTTAGAACAGAGTTAGTGTGTGTGCGAGCGAGAGGGAACATGGCAAGTTAGTAAACATGAATCATTATTGAGCACTCTACATTGTTGTTGTTGGCTCGTTGTTTGGGCCCATTGTTTTTGGCTCGTTTTGGGCATTTGCCTGCTTGATTTATAGAGCCTTACCCCATGGAGGCCAAAAGTGTGTTATAAATTTTTAAAGAGCACACGCACAGAGCCATAGAGCATCATTATTGCAAAGAGCGAGAAACACAGACAGAAAGAGACAAGCAGAGACAGAGAGAGAGAGAGAGAGAGATAGGTAGAGGGAGAGGGAGTAGAGAAACTGAGCCTAGTATTTATAATGATTTGGAACCCTGATGGGCGCTTTCATAAATTGTGCTCAGCCTTTTGCGCTCAAAACTTTTTCAAGGTTAACAAATTTTTGTGGCTGTTATTTTTTGGGGTCGTCAACGTTGCGTATGATTAATATTTCATATACAAAATAGGCAACTGGCTGGCTGGCTGGCCGTGCTTTATGACTTTGTCGGTGTACCCTTTAATATTTATTAGGCTTTAACCTACCTTCTCCGGAAACCAGGGCGTCACAAAGGGCATCTGAAACGTGTTCGAGTAAGAGTGCAGCGTATCAAACGAGTCGGGTGAAACCGCACCCAGCATAGAATAAACGCCCCGTGAGAACTGATTACAAACTGTAAAAAAACAAGTTTAATTTTTTTATATGTGGTTAGCCAGCAGTAAAAACTATGCGTAAATTGTGTGTGTATTATGTGTTGTTGTTTGGTAAATGAAACTTTATTAGATTTCCAACTAGTTTTACTCAAAATTTTCATTTTATATGTGCATAAATCTGAATAGTTTTGTCGTAGATGGCTTTTTACAATGCCATAAAATCAAGCTTAATGAATTGTCAAAATTGCTGTACAATTATTCAGTATTAGGTTGTAAAGGATTTTAACATAGTTTGTTTGTTATTATTCTAAAATATAAAGCTAAACTATATATAAACTTTTTTAAGCATCTTTCTTTCTAGCCGTAAGCGGAGATTATTTGTGCTACATAATCAACTGCTTATTTGAATTTTCTAGGATTCAATTTTGATTTAATTTTTTGATGCTCCCGAAATTTTTCAGTTTCATTTTTCATTCACTTTGAATAGAGACTTTTTAGAAAGCCTAAGAAAATTGTAGTAATAAATATGTTGTAAAATATATATGTGAATTTAAAGACAATGAACTTGATGAGTTACTATAAGGAAATCAAAGGTGACGAAACTACAGGGTATCTCATTTAACATAGTTAAACCTTTACTCAATACTTACTCAGTCGTGATAGTTTGAATGCATCCGCCGTATTGATGACGTCTACGTAGGCCTGCAGCTCGAAGCGGCGCGAGGAGACGTTCAAGTTATGATTGAGCATAGCGTACTTGAAGGCAGATTGGACTTCGTCGGTGCCCTGCTCGAAGATGGCACCTGTGGCCCAAAACAGAAGCGGAAAGTGAAAACGGTTAAGAAGTGCAGTAACTGTTAACAGCTAACTGCTGACTGCCGCAGTTACAGCTGGCCGAGCGAAATTGTCAATTAGGTTCAAAGCAAAGGCACTTTAAACTTTGTAATTGCTTTTACGCTTGAATTTTATTTGAGTTTTCCTTCCATGGCGTGGCGCATGGGGAAAAACTTGGCAGGCTGCTTTTGCTTGTTGCCGCTGTCTCGGCCAATTTGTAGCAAATTTTGTGCAAGTTAATAAGCATGCCGTTTCACTTCACAGAGTGACCAACAAAAAAATATGGCACAAAAAAAAACTTTAACTGGCCCGCAAAGAAAATTGCAGCAATTGTAACTGCAACAGGCAGCAGCAAAGGGGAGGAAAATCTCTGCTCTTGGCCACAAAAAAAAAAGCGTGCCCATCAATTACCAATTGGTCTTAGCTTCGTCTCTACTTACCTAACGGTATTTTCTCGGTTAACGATGGCTGCGCATTGACCGTAGTCCATATAAGCCACAAGGCAAAGCAGGGCCAAAGGCAGCTCAGCTTAAGGCTGAAGCGCATTTTGTTGCTCTTCTTACTCTTCTTGTTGTAGTTGTTGTTGTTGTTGTTCCACTTTGTTAATGTGTATTTTTGATGTTGTTGTTATTGTTGTTGTTGTTTTTATTACTGTTTAGTTTCACTTATTTTGTTGGTTTTGCCTGCCGTTGACGGCATTTTCGAGCATTTTGTTGCACTTAGTTGGGCATTTGCATTATTTGCCTTTGCCTTATTGACAGTTGGAAATCGATCGATGTAGTTTTTGGTATTTCGTTTAACATAAATATTGACATTTGTGGCTAGTTTTCTGTAATAAGCGTCAATATAAAATATTTTATTAGACCAATTTTATTGACACTGAATTGATTTTATTTACAATAAGAAAGATGAAGAATTTATGTGTTTATTTAAAAGGTAAAGTTAAATTTTCTTGAAGTATTTTAAGTAAACTTGGCTTATCAATAAGATTTTAAAGCTGTTTTACAATTAAAAATAAAACATATATTTGTTTAGACTTATTTGTAGCTTCGAACTTTTGACATATAAATTCTATTATATATGCTGCTTATCCCAGGCTAAGCTCACATAAGCTGTAAGTTCTTAAAAAATCTGACTCCTTTTAACTTATATTGATTTCTTTGTTAAGCTTATTTTTGGGTACATTTTCTGGCTCAGTTTGATTGACCGGCTTTGGCATACATTTTAAGCTGCTTAATTTAAATGTTTTCTATTTGAGCTGTCGACAAGTCGACACACACACACACCCACACATACACATTCACACACACACCTGCACAGTAGGTTACACTCTGGCGAACACCTCATCGCATTCACGCGCTGAGCAGCACGTGTCTTTGGCACCCCCCGTTGGCCATTGTGAAGCCAACTAGCTTGGCAACTCACCGTCTACCATTCACTTTCTCTCTGATGTTCACATTTATGAGCCAACCCACCCACACCAGCAAACATCGCCTGCTCCCCCTCCATCCCCTCTCACTCTGACTGTCTTATCCCACTGTCCAAGTTTGTTCGCGGCTATGCATTTGTAGCTGTTTGTCTGGTGTGTGCGTGTGTGTGTGTGTGTGTGCGTGTGTGCACTCACTGAACTGTATGTAAATATGTACACACATTCGCCTATCTAGCAAGCCTCCGTCAAGCCCGTCCGGCCCGTCCCTTAGTCCTGTCGGTGTTGAGGTGGGCGCGTTTCCCTATGCTCTCTCCCATATTGTTATTGTTATACCCTATAACCATTGTAAGTGGGCAAAAATGGACGTAAGCGATTTGTGTTAATGTTTGCAACAGGCATTGAACACCTAATTGTTATATATGTATATATATTCTGGTTCGTTTATTCGAATGTTTGTCTAGCTACTCGATTTTTGCTATTTATATTATTATATACACTATAAGGTAACCAGAAAGTTTGTTCAATATGTATCAGTCTGTTTCTTCGTTAACTGAAGCTTCATTTTATTTGGTATGGTGCTAGACAAAAGAAGAAGCACAACCGCTTTTCCCCGTCGGCTGATTATGTAGATTAGTTTTCAATAACTATTTATTTGTATTTTTTTTCCCCTATGTTCTGTTCGGTTTTAGTTTTCTATAGGGTATCTACCAGTCGTTCAGCCACAATTAGAAAATTGCTATTTGTCGTTTTTGTTTATGCACTGATTGTTAGTGTGTCAACTTGTAGCCTTATTGTTGCCGTGTGTCCTGCTTTACTCCCTTCGGCACCAGCCGCCCCTTAACTCTGTCACGCCCACCTCCCTTTTGGTCCCCGTTGCTGCTGCTGCTGCTGCTGTCGTTTTCCTTACGGTTCGCTGAATGTTTTTGTGCTGATTTTGCGCTTATTTTAAATGTCTTTTGTTTGTTTCGTGTTGTTGTTCAGGTTTTTGCTTCACTTTTTAATTATTTAAAACATAGATCTGGCTGACCAGCTGTTTAACTTGGCTTTTAATATGCTGCAAACAGTTTTTTTCGCCCGCTCGATACGGTCGCACTTATTTGGCGTTTACATTTCGTTTTGCATAATTTCAGCATTTGAACAAAAAGCATTTTAACCAATCGCATTGGCGATTTATTTTTATTAGTTTGTGAGTTTTTTTTTGGATTTTTTTTTGTGCTGTGCGCTTTAAAATTTGGTTAAATTTGTTCTATAAGCCGCTTAACTCGGCCACATTGCAAAAAAGGGTTTTATTGAGACGCCTTTTTTTATGCTGTGATTATTTGTAGTAAGGGTTTTTTTCACAGAGTTTTGCGATTGAAATTGAAAATGCGAATTGTGAAAATTTATTTTGGCATTTAAAGTTTATATAATTAATCTGAACTTATAGTCGAATTATAATATATACTTTGGCACAGATTATATTGATTTTATTTGGAAATTGTATAATTATCGTTCCTAAAAATTGCATACGGCCGTCTGTCAAAACGGCAGACTATATCATATAGCCGTCATAGGAACAATCGGTAGTAAAATTAATTTTTGTTTTAGAAACTTTCTTCTTTTTCATGATTATCCCATTTAATTGAGATTTTTAGAAAACCCGAACATTTGGCCGAAAATCTTTAAATATCAGATTACTATATCATATAGCTGCCATTGGAACAGTCGGTCTAAACCTGATTTTTTGAATATAAACGTTTCTGTTTTCTAAGATAATTTAACTCTACTGGACCATTAAAAGTTATGAATAATTTCTATTAAATTGATTTTGAAGAATTTGGTTATGCATGATGAAATAATATTAAGATAAGATTATTAAATTATATAGTTGCAATCGTTCAACTCAACTCATACATTCATAACTATATAAAGGATGCTAGCATTTTTATAGGTTTTTGTCAGCATTAAATTGAATAAGATTATATTTCCGAGAAGAAAATACTCGTTAAATGTAACTAAAGAGTTAATCGCATCATAAAACCTATTCATAAAAGAGGCTCATTTAATCATTAGTCAAACATTAAATGAGATGCCTATGCATAAAGCACGAATTTGTAGCCTGTGCTTAACTTTGGGATGGCCAACGGCGACGGCGGCAAGTGTCCTTAAATTGGCCAAACTTAACCGGGCCTTAGTTGGGGCATTTGGAAAATAGATTAACAGCCGCTTAATATTCATAAGTATAGCCGCAGTCGCAGCCATTTCGAGCCACTTGGAACTTTATTCATTATAATGACTGCAAAACTAATGCCGAGTCGCAGGCTCGGTTGGAGTTGAGGCAGCCCACTTAATTAAATTTAAATTAGAGGCCTAAAGTTGCACGTCACGGAGGTTTTAGCTGAAGCCGGAGCTGGGACCTATTTATAAGGCAAACAAAAAACACACTCGCAGCCAGTTAGATAAATGAAACGAATGAATGAACATTTAGACTAAAAGAATGCCAAGGATCCTAGACTATGCTAACGGATACAGACAGTAATAGAGAGAGAGAGAGAAAAGTGAGGAGACTCGTTTGCAGGGGGAGGATAGCTGCATGGTTGCCCCACAGCGTCCACTTTTGTTAATTAAATAATTATTTTGTAGCGACTTGCTAATTACTTTTTACTCTTTAGACTTTAAACCCAACGTCCGACTCGGACTCGGACTATGACTCTGACTTTGCCCCTATTCATTCGCCACTTGCCACATTTAGCAGCTGCCGGCGCAGACCTTTGTCTTGGCCTCCCCCCAAAATGATTGCACCTACTCTGATAGCCATCAGCTGCCCTTAAATTGCAGGCGCTTTTTAAATCTTTAAGCCCAAAATAAAAATATAAAAAAAAAACAGTGCACAACACACACAAAAGTGTGCGTATTATTTTTGTCATCTTTTTTGTTTTACCTGATGCTAGCATAAAAGTAACGAATAAAGACATTTCTGAGCGTATTGCCGAAAATTAAATACCCTTCATTAACACATAACGGAAATGTGTTATATGTTGTTAATAGATTTTTTCAATTGGCAAATTCCTTTTCGTTGGCTTTATCTTGTCTTTTTTTAGTAGCCAACATGAAATCTTGTAAAGAATCATCAACTGGAGCTTTGTTCTAAAGCAATGTGATATTTTAAGCATTAAAAATATTTATTAAGCATATCGAAAGTATTAAAATAGAATCTAAGTAGAATATTAAAATAAAATCCGTGAACACCCGCATAGCTTAGAATATGGTGAGTGGCTTAGAAAACTGAGAGACTTTTTTTAAAATATATATTTTAACGATTTTAAAAAAAGATTTTTCTAATTGTTATTCTTATTTTTGTTTTTCTGGTGTCGTTGCTTTTACTTATCTCTTAATGGTGCGAACATCAGCCTTAACACAAATGAAAAGAAATAAAGGACATAATGTCTTAAAAATGCTTTCAGTGTATATTTTAAGTGTTACACATTACATGTCATTAAATAATAATATCCTTTGGCAAGGGTATTAATACCAATGCGACCGCAAATGTTAGCGATATGTAAACCAGCTCATTAGCATTTTAATGAGCTGCTTAGTATGCGTGTGTCCTGGCCATATAAATTCTTTCTCATTTTTTTTTTGCCCAGCTTTTAGCCGTTTAACAATAATTGCAGCTAGAAAATTGGGTGGTGTAAAACAATTCCTAGATAAATTTATTTGTTGAAAGCTATGTTAAATTCTGCTGAAAAGTTTAAATTTATTTTTCAATATATGAATTTTGCTTTTTTTAATGCACATTTGAAACTGCCAAACAACATTAAAAAAAAATCAAAAAAATAAGCACCAATTTGAAATGTAATATTACAGCTGAACAAAGTATTTGGATGTTAAAGGATCTCTTAAACTTGTTAAAACTTACACATGACAATTTATATTTATTCCTTTGTCGGTTGATGTTATAGTGTTTTTAAACATATATTCAAATTTTTTTAGTCACAATGAACACACACAGCAATCGATTGTAAAACCGGCATTTTGTGCACGGCCCGCGAAATATTTGGCAAATTGAGTCTTAAGCGACTTTTACATTTGCATAAGTTGGCGCAATTTGAATGAAATGGCAAGAAATGGACAAAAAAGTAAAAAAATGTTTGCCGCTACTTTATTATCACGTAATGTTGCGATGGGGCAGCACCACAAAAACACGCTACGCACGTTTTTTATATCCTAATCACTCGTTTATTTTTATTTTGTTTTTGTTTCAACTGTTTTACATTTTTGTTTTCTTTCCACGTTTTTGTGTGTTTGGCTTGGGTATATTATTCGGTCGCGTTCGAAGGATTCGGTGGCGTTTGGCACGCTCTTGAAAATCAGTCTGTTAACGGTTTCTGTTTTGCCATCCGCCGCTATTTCGTCCTGTTTGACGCGCGAACGACTGTCTACTGATTGGGTCGGCAGCATCCACGACTAGCGCACAGTCCGTCATTCAGCCGGGCGACAAAGCTACAAAATCTCGTACGCTCTCACTGTACTAAAAAGGGCGGCTTGCGCTCTGCCGGAGAGCAATGCAGCAATTCAGCGCGAGAAAATGAGCAAGATGGACCGTTCGGATTGTCTGCAAACTGTTTGGTCCACAGAGAGAATTAGTACAAGAGAGAAATGGACGACGTCTTTTACTGTCGGTGTTACTGACCTAGTAACCGTTTTTCAAGTTTATTCCTCGTGGCTGCTGCTGCAAAAAGTAACAACAACAATATACGAAGACAGCAGCAGCAGCAGCAACAACAAGTTATTATCCTGACCGTATTGCTTGTACACCTTAAAAACCGTACTTATGTCAAATTGTAATCAAAAGATGATAAAGAAGGTGGTCGATATACTTTAATTTAGTAAATATATTTTAAAAATATTTTTATTTTATATATTTATTTTATTTCATATATATAAATGTTATTTTATATTTATATTTTATTTTAAATATATATTTTATTTTATATATAATTTTTATTTTATCTTATTTAAAAAAGTTTAAAAAAGTCTCAATTAAAAGATAAAACGTACTAAGAACATTATTATTAACCAGCTTCTTTGAAAGCTTACTGTTGATGCACTCTTATGATTATATTAAATGCCCTCCCAGTTGTCTTTGACATCTTTGATTCAGAGTCTCGTTTATCCAAACCCGTTAATTAAGAGCTTTCACCGCAAGAACTAGTCATTAAACAGCTTATATATAATACAGCTTTGTGTGCCACCAAAAAAAAAAAAAAACCAGTCTGCTATCTAATCTTGAGCATACCGAAAATAGCTTTTTCTTTCTGCTTGTCATCTTTGTATGCTAAAAATTGCACACTGTGTGCATAATAAACAGAGCAAATCAATTTATGAAACGGAAGCAAGGAAATCCTGTTTGAGTTCGTACGCCGGAAATAAAAACCTTTAAGGCTTTCTATTTTTCTATTTAAAGAACACGGAATAGAAGTTGTGTAAAAATCTATTAACCTAACCAAAGAATATATGTAAGTCTAAAATATATGCGACTTGGGACTTTATCTATACACGAGCCTGGGATTCGATACTGGGAATTCGTTGTTGCTAAAAAATAGAACCAAAATTTTCCATGTATTTGCAACTTTAAGACCTATAATTTTTTTCAATCTTTAAAAGATAAAAACTTTTTAATATTAAAATAGTGTTTCAACAACCTAGTGATCATTGTTCTTGTTCTCACACAACTTTTCACTTGCTCTTCCTGATTGGATTAAAATTGTTCGATTCCATCAAAAATTTGGAATTGAATTCAATTTGAATGCATTTCACATATTTATATCCATAGATATGTATATATTTTCACTTCAGTCATATTATATATAGTAATGTCTGGACTGAGTTCTAATCAAAAGCATTGCAACTGTAACTCAATTAGTAAAATGCCAGAACCAACTCGCCCCCACTCTCAACCACTTAGCCTTTAGTCGTTGTCAGCTTTAACGTACATGCAAATTTTTGTGCGCAATCTGAACAATCATTTCAGCACTTTCGACGTGCAAAAGTATTGCCAGCGGAAACGGAACAGCAGCAGCAGCAGCAGCAGCAACAATAAAGACAAAAAAAAAAAAATACACACACACACACACACACTTGCAGCTAAAACAAAAAAAAAAAACCAATCATGTGAGCAACATGTGTGCACGCGTCGATACTTATTGGAAATTCAATTTTCAGTAAATGCACACAAATTGATTTCAGCACACACTCGCACACACCTCCACATTGGGCTTGGCCCCGTATTAAGTGTAAAACTTTTCAATTTACGTTTTGTTTCTTAGCATCAAATATCCGGAGCTGTCAAAAGTATTTCTCGACCAAGATACGAAGAGAGATTTTTCAAGTGCCGCTTCTTATGTTTGGCAAATTTTTTATTTTTGTCTCCTTTTGGCCTGGCACACACGCACACTCACACACACACACACACACATTTTTATTAGATTTGTGCGGCAGGTTACCCGGCCAGCAGTTCAACTCTGACACATGGCATATGGCATATGTACAGGTTGTTGCTTATCCGCCGCTGAAATTCCGCATCATGCAGAGCAAACACTTGTTAATTACTTTTATTATATCCACGGCTACAGTTGCACAGTCACGCAATTTGACCCCGTCCCGGTCTACGTCCCGGTCCCAGTCCCAGTCCCAGAAATATTGCCTGTTGCTTTTTGCCTTGCTAATGGGGCGGTCGCCGGCTCAATGGGGCGTTCGGTGAGTGCGGGAACATGGATGCCAATACAGGCATCACAGGCTCACTCACCGCAGCTGATGCGGTCGGCCTACACCCACATGCTCAAATAAATACTTGCTTCGCCCCGTTTGCCCCTTTTTTTTTGTGTTATTGCCCACGTTTCACCCTGTCTCCGCTGTCGTCGCATTCAAGTAATTGCAATCAGCACCTTGGCAACGCGCAGCTGCGCCAAAAAGTATGCTACATGTGTTTTTATTTAACGCCCACACGTCAGCCAACCCTAGTATTAACCCTAGGAATCTGTATATTTTAAGTGGTTGAGGTTGTTAAGAAATGCCTTGTTTAATTGGGAGTTTCTTTTGTGATTATGTTTATGATATTCTTGATACTCGTCGTTAGTAATAGAAGGCATAAAAACCTAACAATATCTTATTTTTATAACAATAGTTTAACCTTTAATAAGATTGTGAAAATCATATTGAATGTGAATTCTATTAAATGTTATTACTTCTACTTAAATTTATAAATTCAAAAAAAATAAAACAGCTCAATAGTTTGTCCTTAATTTAATATTTTAAAATGCAATCACGGCTCTGTGGTGTATTGGCTTTCCAGGGTTAATGTCATTTAGTAGCATCCGCAGGGTTCGGTAGGTGCCGCAATTTATATGCTAATTAACAATTCTTAATTACAATTTCTTGGCGAATGCAGCTATCTGTAAGTAGATGTACATGTGTATATACACATTTATATATGTACATATATATAAAGAGTAGCTAGCAGGTCGGTTCTACTTTATTATAATTGCGAAAGTGTCACATTTGGGCTTAATGCGCGGATGGGGCTAATGGTGCGTATGCGCAATCTGGCAAACACTCGCCGCGAGCTGTCAGCTTAGCCAATTTTGCCATACACAGTGCACAGTTTGACGCAATTGTGAATTTGTATTCCTGGTGGAAATTAAGCTGAAAGCTGCTCAATTTGATTGGCATTGTTTTGTCGAGGCGCCAAAATTTGGGTCCAATTTCGTGGTGACTAAGAGTGAGTGATGAGGTGTGATGAGATAAGGGTTGAAGGGGGGAGCGCGGGTGATTGTGATTGAGGTGTGGGTTGGAATATCAATAGAAATCAGTTGAGGGACATTGTCCACAAAATTGCTGCGGAACTGTCACTTGAGCCTCGTGCCTCATGTCAAACCAAATGCAAATTATTAAGCAACTAATTAACCAGCGGAAATGAATAGAAGGAGTGAGGGAGAGAGTCATACTGGGAGGACTGTGAACGCACCAGTGTTGCCTGATCATAGATAAGTGGCGTGGTTGGCAGCAACAGCAGCAGAAGCAAAAGCTTTTCCAATTAAATTTATAACTTATTTATGACAGAATGTAATCTTCTTTAGGCATTAGGTGACGTAATAAAAATGATTGAAATATAATTGAGAATTGACATAAAAGCTAAATAAATACACACACGCACACACACACGCACACACCAGCACATACAGATGTCGCTTGTAAAATCTTGGTCGTCTGGACCGGCTGCTTCGGTTTGGCTTGACTTGTCTTGGCTTGGCTTGGCAGGCTGGCAGGCAGGCACTTACAATCAACGATTACCTTTACACCTGCCATTTTGAAAATAAGCCATAAGCGGAAATGACATCAAAAGGATATTGTTATATCGATGAGGCAAAGAGGCGAAGGGCACTTTCGTCGAAGCCGCGTTTCATCACGTCGCGTCGCAGCCGTAGCCCAAGTAAATAGCACAAAAAAATAAAGTATGGCAAAAGGTGCCATAAAATAAATAACATAAGAAACCAAATAAACATTTTGGCAAAAGGCAAAAGGAAAAGTAACGCGCAGAAAGCAGACCAACAAATACAACAACAAGTCCTTCAGAGTGCAGGATTGGGTGGATACCCTGTTCAATTTAGTGATTGAATTAAAATAATTATATTGACCGTTAAATTCAAATTTTTTTTATTAAAAATGTGGATTAAAAATAAAATAAGTACTGAATTCACTTCAAACTAAATCAATAAAAAAAAAATTGTCTTTGATTTAATGATTAAAAACTTAATAGAATTTTTTTTATCAGATCAAGTATATATATAAGCTTAACTGTAACATATTCCTGTGAAAAGCAAACCTCACAATCCATTTTCAATGGGTACAGGGTATAGAAAAAACGCTTCCAAATGTGTTTGTGTGCGTGTGTGTGGGAGCTTGTTAGCTTGCGTGTGTATGTGTGTGTGTGTGTGTATGTTTGTGCGGTGTATGTTTGGCATAAAATAGACTTATCCTAATGAAAAAAGTCTTGCAGGCACGTTAAGTAAGATATGTATGTGATATCGCCGCACAAGGTAATACTCCGGCTCCAACCAGGGGCTTGGGGCTAGACTGAGCTGATGCTGTGTGTGTAAGCGTGTGTGCGTATGTGAGGCGTCGAAACGTTAAAAGTTAGGCACGGCAATAGAGCGCATGCTAAGCCGATTACACTTTGTGCCCCCCCCCTAACGTTTTTTTCTCTATCTTACTTTTTCTTGGCGAAACACAATAACAACAACTGGAACAACAAATACAACAACAAGGTAGCAATTGCCTTTAAATCTTGCACGCAGCTCGCCTGATTTCCCTACCCCATAAAATGTAAAGAATTCAAATTGAAATAGTTTGCATCAGATTAAAGACAGGGGCCGAAAGCTAAATGAATGCCACTGAACAAATTTATCATTCTAAGTAATTTGCGTAATTTACATATGTTGTGGCTAATACCATATATATAGATAAGGGCCTGATGTATATTAAAAAAAACTTAATACATATTTAAAGTGTACGCAAAAAACGTGCCATTTTTTATTTGAATAGCACTGAAATATTATGTTTGTTACAAATTTTTATTTATCATGTTTATTTATCTGGCCAGTTTGAATTGTCAACTCCTCATACTTTGTAGGTTCTTTAACTACCTCAGCAACTATGGGTTTGCAGCACGCACTCGATTGGTTTCATCCTCTTGGTTTGGCAGGCTGTCCAAACTTATGGATACTGTGATTCCCACAGATCGTTCGCAGCAGACCACCATTAACTGCCCATCGGCATCAAGGTGTCCCTGGACTTCCAATAGATCGAGTGATTCATGCTCCCTTTTGATTGATATTATTATTAAGTACTCTAGCTTCTTGGCAACACAGTTCTCGATAATCTTCAGATTAAAGACATTGACACATAAATCTTCTTTTGTTAAAAGCTCCGTGTTAAACAAAAGCAAAGGCAAAGTCAATTGCATTATTTTCTATGTCATGGTTACGGTCATTACAAAAAGAGATTACTTGTGCTATTAAATCAGGTTATCAAAATTGTAACTCTATACATGGAACTTTCAGTTGTAAATAGGTAAACAATAGTTTTTTTGTAAAAGTGCGACAATATTTGGTTGAGCTAATAAATAATTAAATGCATCTGCAAGCAAAAGTACTTAGTTTGTTATCGACTAACAACCGCATTTCTTACCCAACTCATCCTCAATGCGACAGATATTCTTGGTAACATTAAGACATTTACTTCCTGTCCAACCACCAAAAGTTTCCAAAAATTATATCTTTGATGTTTTGTTGACATTATTGAATTTTATTGACAGTAGATTTGTTGAGTTGCTAAATAAAATTTATTTATTTCTAAAAATTAAATATTGAAGTTACTAGTGTAAGACTTGGAAGTGAACTGAGAAGCTAATAACATTACAAATTTATCGATGCCTTTGGTTAGGCAAAGCCAACTGAGGTGCTGGGCCTTATCAAGCCTCGTCGACAGGTGACAGTTATTTAATACAATTTCATATAATAAATTTTAAGTACTTTCACTCAAGGCTTAAAGTAAAAATTATGTTTTGCAAACTAGTTCAAAAGTTAAATCAATTTAAAGCACAAAACCGAAGTACAAAGCGCCATTTCACATTCAAATCGTCCCGAGTTTTTGTCAAGTTGTGATAGTAAAAAGTTTTTTTTTGCGAAAAGTTAAGCTATTTCAGAGTTTTGACTTGGCGTGCGGTAAAGTGTTTCCGCAGTCAGTTAACCAAAAGCCATAAGCCAAGGCAGTCAAGTGTTCATTATGAAGATTTTCTTGAACAAGCCGGACACTTGAGACGTGTGACAGCACAAATGCCGACAGAGGCGGCAATCGGAGATAAGTCCGGGCGAGAAACTGGCTGGCAAATAGATAAGCTCAACGGCTGTTTGAAGTCTCAAGCATGGAAATTGTCATGCGGAGTCGCCGCTGCCGGCCTCGGCAGTTCGAAAGTCTGACAGAACATGAACATAATTAGACATTGAGTGCAGCTTCCAAATTAAATTTCAAGTTTTGACAGCTTAACATAGGTAGCCTTCTTGGCTGTCGCTAACATTGTGTCCCAATTGCCAAATGACCTGCATTCTTGACCAAGCAGCGCGGCAACTGCGTGATAACAAAAGTAAAGTAGAAAACCGAAGAGTTTTAAGTATATCTGGCACTTGCAGAGGGCACTTAAATGTTATATTCTGTTATATAGTCGGATCAGCACTCTGCAGAAGAGTTTATAAAGCTGTGTGTAGTAATCTCTCAGTTTTTTAGTCATCACAATTTGCTTTAATCTATATCTGAGATGGTAAATTTTTCTGTCAAAAAATCATGCGTACAACGGATAACTGATTGCTGATAATAACGTTCTTTAAATGGATTATACTTCTTTGGGATTTTACGAAATCCCAAATATAAAATTATATGTAGCAATAAACAGGCTCGACAATCTAGATTATAACATTCACATTTGAACAATCTAATCTGTAAAAGTGACACAATATCTTTGCAACACAAATTTACTTGAACATCTATTTTTAAAGCATAAATCTAAACTCTCTTTATTCATAGGGTATAGCAATTTATTTTTTTTTAGAATCTTTGTATCACATAGCGTTTTTTTTTTGGCTCACGGCTAGTTTCATTTTTCTTTTTCAATTAAAAAAATAGCGCGAAGCGCGCAGTTGGCGAGTTTCTCGTGTTTGTTTTGTTTTTTGTTTTTTTTTTTAAGTGTTTTTTGTCTTCTTGTTTGATTGTCTGGGGGCAGGTCCAACGAGGACCTTTTGCATTTAAGTCCTAATTGCAGCGGAGCATTGTGCGCTGCGGCGCAATGATATTTCGCATCGTTTTGCCGGCGACTTAGGCTAAGCGCTTCACTTTAAGCCCTTTGAAATGCGAAATGCCAGGATAGCTGAGCTATCACCGAACGCTGGACGCAGGATGCAGGGCGTGGCACGTGGCATTTAGGACCGAGGACCCGTGACCCAGGGCGCTGCTGAATGTTGCATTAAGCAAATCAAGAATTAACTGAAAAGGAAGCGAGTGCAAAAGGTCAGGCACGGCTCAAGGCCAAAGCAAATGCGAGCAGGTTAATGGCATAGAGTTGCCGGATGTCGCAGACGCATGGCACTTCCGGCTTATTGCTGTTAGCTGCCATGTGTGTCGATGCTTGTGTGTGTCTGTGTGTGTGTATCTTTACTAGCAACCATTAACCGGGTCTGCACGGCCAAAGTGTTTTTTTTTTTTACATATCGAAATGGTTTTCATTTGTAAAATTGGCAAAACATATATTTATTGTTTTTATGTTAAACCTAAAAAATGTGTCGAATAGATGGATGGTAAATAAATTGTAAATTGTTTCCAATCAATCAGTTAGTCGCCAAACATTTATAACAATATATATTTTATATATGTGATGATAATCGCATTTATAATGAATAAAACTTGATTACGGCAAGTTTTGCAATACAAGTTGATAAAGTACTTTGCCACGCCCAGTCCGAAATCAAACTAATAAAACACAATTTTTGTTGCCTCATTAAAATTGCAGTCAAGGCACCCGCAAAACGAACAACGCCCCCACCCCCTCCTTCCCTCGTTCCCTTCGTCCTGTACATGCATGAACATTTCGTAATGCGGATGCAATAAAGTGCAGAATTTATGTGCCTGCCTGCCGCCTGACAATTGAATTAAATTTCCAATGCGTCTTCAAGGGGCAGAGCGGTGGCTAGAACGTGGACATTACGGGACGACTGTCTGCAGTAATAACTGTAATATTTGGCAAATGTTCAAGCCAGCTCTTTCATATATACACACGCACGCACACATACACTTAGCTACAGCTCATAGTTCATCATCATATGCTGCGAGTGTCTCTAAGAATTCACTCCATTTACCATATGTCTCTATAGTCCCCACATCATCTCCTTATTCTTTACTCTGTCCAGGCTGGCTGGGCTCGTGTCTGTTTCTAATATTTATGGCTTAATATGCATACAAGCACCCAGGTCTTTGGTCGCCAGAAAATACTTAATAATACTTAAGATTGCCGAGAATGCCTTGGCCAAGCATTTGGTAATAAATTATTAAGACCCACTGTTGACATTAGTCATTAGAAAATGTATTAATTAGGATTTTGTGTAATTGAGAAATATTCATTTGAATTTACAATTTTGTTAGTTGTTTATTTAAATAAATTCATTTCATAAGTAAAGATGTGTTATAGTTTTTTCCTTAATCATTAATGCAATAGCAGCAAAGTTACAATAAACCTAAATAAAGTTTTAATAGAGATAATTAATAATTGGTTAAACATTTATTCTTTTTAATACAACATCCAGCTTTTTTTATTTTCTTTTTAACTATTTTGGTAAATGCATAACTCTAAAAAATTGAAATGCATTTTGTTAAATGCTTACATATAATATAGATAACCATTTGTTACCTTTTTCATTAAGCTAGTTGACAAGTATTAACAATACACAAAATAAATTGCCCATTCACTTTATTATATACCCTTTTAACAATTTATGATGGCTACAGGGTATAATAAGTGGGGAAACTAAAATGTAGGAAGCTGGTGATTTTTGGCAAACAATTTCCATTGAATTTACTGAATTTATCTCGCTAAAAAAAAATGTTGCCAAAAACACACAAAAGCGAAAGGGAGGAACAAGCTGCGGTGTCGTCCGCTTTGGGCTCTGTGTCCGATGGAGGCAACGCCAAGCAGATATAATAGCTTTTGATTACAGTTTATGGATGTCGCCTTTGGCTTACTTCGGCTTCTTCTTCTTCCCTTTTTTTTTTTTTTTTTTTTTTTTTTTTTTTTTTTTTTTTTTTTTTTTTTTTTTTTTTTTTTTTTTTTTTT